>CAJPVJ010001914.1:0-14577 GCA_905397405.1 Oppiella nova
ATATCCTAGTAGACCTAGGGTGTACTTTCACAAACTTTATTGAATGCGTGATGTTTATAAATGTTACCCTGATACTAGACCTCTTGCTATTTACGACATAATTATCGTTAGACTCGTCATTTAATTGCGAAAATATAGTCAAACAAAACAAGTGATTGCCTATAGATTGTTGATACTGTGAGACTGATTTACATCTTTTAATTTGTTTACCATGGTCAAAAATGTCACATGAGAACCAGTGATCAATAGGTATGAGACTTTGCAATTGCTCATTAATTGATATGTTTTTCAATAATACTTCTGTTAAGACATGTTTTCTATACTGGTCACTTCGGTTATGTGGTATTAAGCCATGTTTAATTTTAAAATCTTGAGTTAAAAGTAAAACCTTCTCAACACATACTGTAACGGCCGGTAGTGTTAGGCTGTCCTCCAATTCGTACTTAACATTAGTAGTGGTTTCGTACAAAAAGTATAATAAACTTATTTTATACGTTTGATACATACATCCCATTAAACATAATACACGACATATTATTTTGTAAAACAATTTTATTTTAATTTGCATGTTTATTTTAACAAATTATATTTAATATTAGTTAGTATATTATTTTAAAAATTATTTGTTGTCATCATTTTAAATCACAAATAGTGTTAACAAATAATCACAAATTAATCACTTAATTATGATTATTAAGACTGTATTTGTGTTTAATTGTTTTAATGAATGATCAATGATCACAACAACACCAAAAATTGCAATTAATTGTATCTAGTTAATTTATAAATGACCATTTAGTTTGAAATCAAAATAAGACCCATTGGTCACAATTGAACCCTTTTGTATGTTATTCAATGGGAATCAACTATTGCTCATTTGGGTCTTATTTCGATATCGACCTTATTTTTTTATAAATTATTTTTTTTAATAAACATAATCCAATAAAATCATTATCGTTATGACTATATCAATTATTAAATTATTTATTGCATAATATTGCATATTTCTCAATAACTTTCCCTTGTTTTAACATAAAGTAGTACAAATATCTCATAACCTTATCAAGATTATAACTGTCCAAGTGTTTAGATTTAAATTGAAACCAAAAGTGTTTTCTATTTAAAATACTTTAAACTTAATCATGAAGATCACTATTAAAATGTTTAATAAAATAATATGTCGTTTATGTTGTTTAATTGGATGTGTGTATCAAACGTATAAAATAAGTTTATTATACTTTTCGTACGAAACCACTACTAATGTTAAGTATGGATTGGAGAACAGCCTAACACTACCGGCCATTACAGTATGTACCCTAAAATATAGTCTTTTAAAACAAGACTTTATTGACAAACATAAATTATCAGAACAACTTAATAATGATATTTCTAAAAAACAAAGTTTGATGTCTATTTTAAAAATACTACCCATCTTAAACAACATGACTATAAACGAACAAGTTCAAAATTTGAAAACACTGGACGAATGATTATCATGTGAAATTACTACGAAAGGCAAAACTATTAAAAATTGTAGAGAGCTTGCTACATATAAACAGTCCATAGACTACTATAGATATTGTGTGACCATGTTCATACAATTGAATGACGAGTCTAATGATAATTATGTTGTAAAAAATAAAAAGTCAAAAATTAGTATTAATTTTTATAACCTTACTAGTCCATTTAAATTAGTAAATATCCACTCAAGGTCAGAAAAAGTTTATAATTTTAATATTTTGGAATTTAAATCTCTTAATTATTTAACCAGTGAAGTTACATTTCACAAAGTTTATTTTAAAAACATGTATAAATACGCCCATAATAATTGCAAATACGCTACATCTAATGCATTTTGTATTGATCAATGTATTAACAAGTATTCAGATCAATTTAGCATGTTCCCTCAGGATTTATTATTTTACAATTTGACGAGTGAATTAAAAATTTCACCAAGCAAATCGATAATTAAATATAAATTACAATGCGAAAATCAATGTAATCATATTGTGGACTGTTACCAAGAGTATTATAAATATGAAGTTAAACCTAATCGCAATGATAGATTCATTAATTATTAAGCATAATACTGAGCCGGATATATTTTATGAAGTGCAAATAAAACTGACCAGTGAAGAATATCTGTTTCATAGCGAGTGTATTGAGCATTTGGTTTGGATTCTCAATAATATTATTTACACAATTTGTGTCCGATTTGTTTGTAAAAATTAAAATTATTTATTTCACTAATGCAAATGTTAATGTGAATTTGAATTCTAATCAATTGTTTGCAAAGCGTATTAATTATATTAAAAAATAATAATAACACTATACTTAAACCATTTAATTCAACATTTATATTAATATGCTGTAAATAATTATCTCACTAAATAATAGCTATGTTTATAAGATACATGAATTTCTCATAAATGAAATCAATATAGCAGGGCCAAGGTAAATGTATGTACGTCATTTATAAAAAGTAATAAAAACTACCGGGACAATATATAACAAAAGCATTTAAGCTTTTAAGTTTAATTATCTTGTTTATTAAATGTATATCAATAAAATAGTCATCATAATTATCACATTAATTATAATAATTTTTATGTGTAACAACTTATAATAATAAAAAATATAATAATTTCTCAGTAATGATTTATTTCAAATACTAACAACACCTTAGTATAACAAACCAATACTAAATTTTCAAAATAATATTATACTAACTGATATTAAATGTAATTTTATTAAATTAAACATGCAAATTAAAATAAAATTGTTATACAAAATAATATGTCGTATATTATGTTTAATGGGATGTATGTATCAAACGTATAAAATAAGTTTATTATACTTTTCATACGAAACCACTACTAATGTTAAGTACGAATTGGAGGACAGCCTAATACTACCGGCCGTAACAATATGTGTTAAAAAGGTTTTACTATTAACTCAAGATTTTGTTGTTAAACATGATTTAATACCTCATAAACCAAGTGACCAGTATAGAAAACATGTTTTAGCACAAGTATTATTGAAAAACATTACAATTAATGAGCAATTACAAAGTCTCATGCCTATTGATCACTGGTTCTCATGTGACATTTTTGACCATGGTATGCAAATTAAAACATGTAAATCAGTCTCACAATATCACCAATCTATAGACAATTACTTGTTTTGTTTGACTTTATTTTCGCAATTGAATGACGAGTCTAACGATAGTTATATCGTAAAAAGCAAGAGATCTAGCATCCGGGTAACATTTTTTAACGTCACAGATCCTATAAAGTTTGTGAAAATACACCCTAGGTCTACTAGAATATACTCATCAAACTACTACGATTATAATTACATTGTCAACAGTGGTGAAGTCGTATTTAACAAGGTATTTTTCAATAACATGTATAAACACTCGGGGAGTAATTGTAAATACACTACATCTAGCTCGTTTTGTTTTAATCAATGCATGATAAATTATACTAAACAATTTACTGAATACCCAGCACAGTTAAAGTGCTACAATCTTAGCAGTAGTGTAAGATTTTCATCAAGCAAACTTAGCGTCAATTATAACTCGTATTGCGACACCCAATGCAATCATATTGTCGACTGTTACCAAGAGTATTATAAATTCGAAATTAAGCAAAATCAGGATGTTACAAACTATGTAATAATAAAGCATAGCACTGAGCCAGATATATTTTACGAGATCCGGATCAAAATGACTGTCGAGGAGTATTTATGTCTTATGGCGAGTGTATTGAGCGTATGGTTTGGATTTTCAATTCTATTTTTTACTCAATTTTTGTCCGATATGTTTATGAAAATTAAAATTAATTATATGGTTAATGCAAATATAAATTTGAATCCTAATCAATTGTTTGTAAAGCAAGTTAATATTATTAATCAGTAATAATAACACTATACGTAAACCATTTAATTTAGCATTTATATTAATATGTTGTAAATAATTATCTTAATAAATAATAACATTACAATGTTTATAAGAAACATGCCTTTTTAAAATGTAATCCATATTACATGGCCAAGGCAAATATGAATGCGTCACACAGTATATAAAAATAATTATTATTATCGGGGTAATTTATAACAAACACATTGCACTAACTATTATGATTAATGATCTTGTTTACCAAATGTATATCAATAAAATAAGGTTTCATACTTATCAAATTAATTATACTAATTTCATAGTAAAACAGCTTGTAAAAATAAAAATTTTATAACTAATTCTCAATAATAATAAATTTCAAGTATTTGCAAACAAAAGTTAATATAACAAATTAATATAAATTTTTGAAACAAAAATATTATTTAAACTGATATTAAATATTATTTTACAAATTAAACATGGAAATCAAAATAAAATTTTTATACAAAATAATTTGTCGTATACTATGTTTAGTGGGATTTATGTATCAGACGTATAAAATAAGTTTATTATACTTTTCATACCAAACCACTACTAATGTTAAGTACGGATTGGAGGACAGCCTAACCCTACCGGCCATTACTATATGTGTTCATAAACATAGTCTTTTAACACAAAACTTTTTTGACAAACATAATTTATCAAGAACAAATAATAACGATATTTCTAAAATTAAAAGTTTGGAACTATTTATTTTAAACACACTACCTATTCTAAACAACATGTCAATAAAGGAACAAGTTCAAAATTTTAAACCAATGGACCAATGGTTATCATGCGAAATTACTACGAAAGGCAAAACTATTAAAAATTGTACTAAGCTTGCTACATATGAACAGTTTATTGACTACTATAGATTTTGTGTGACGATGTTCATACAATTAAAGGACGAATCTAATGATAATTATGTTGTTAAAAATAAAAAGTCAAAAATTAGTATTAATTTTTATAACCTATCTAAAGGATATAAATTTGTAAAAAATCACTCAAGGTCAACAAAAGTATATAATTATAATTATTTTGAATTTAAATCTTTAATTTATGTAAACAACGAAGTTACATTTAACAAAGTTTATTTTAATAACATGTATAAATATCTTGATAATAATTGCAAATATGCTACATCTAATGCATTTTGCATTGATCAATATATTGAAGAGTATGCAGATCAATTTACCGAGGTTCATCAGGATATATTAGTATACAATTTGACCAGTGAATTAAAAATTTCACCAAGCAAGTCAACAATTAATTATAAATTACAATGCGAAAATCAATGCAATCATATTGTGGAATGTTATCAAGAGTATTATAAATTTGAAGTTAAACCAAATTACAATGATAAAAATTCTATAACTATTAAGCATAATACTGAGCCGGATATATTTTATGAAGTGAAAATAAAATTAACCTATGAGGAATATCTATGTTTCATAGCGAGTATATTGAGCATATGGTTTGGATTCTCAATAATATTATTTACGAAATTTGTGTCCGATATGTTTGTAAAAATTAAAACTATTTCACCCATGCAAATGTTAATGTAATTTTTAATTCTAATCAATTGTTTGTAAAGCGTATTAATTTTATTAAAAAATAACACATTTAATTCAGCATTTATATTAATACATTGTATATTGCATGTATATTGTAGATAATTATCTTACTAAATAATCGCTATGTTTATAAGATACATGCATTTTCATAAATGAAATCAATATAACAGGGCCAAGGTAAATGTAAATACGTCAGTTATAAAAAGTAATAAAAATTACCGGGACAATATATAACAAAAACATTTCATTAAATCTTAAGGTTGTTTACTGTAGCATTTCATTATCTTGTTTACTAAATGTATATCAATAAAATAGTCAACATAATTATTACATTAATTATAATAGGTCTATCGTGTAATAACATGTGATCAAGATTTTGTAATATTTTTTCAATAATGATTCATATCAAGTACTCATAAAACTTAGTATAACAAACCATTACTATTAAAAATTTTATTATATGATTGATTATAATTTATATTAAACAATTTTATTTGTACGTTTAATTTTATTTTAACAAAATGTTTTATTATACAGCACATAATACAAATTACCCTACATACATAGTTTGATATAAAATAAGTTTATTATACTTTTCGTACGAAACCACTACTAATGTTAAGTACGAATTGGAGGACAGCCTAACACTACCGGCCGTTACAGTATGTGTTGAGAAGGTTTTACTTTTAACTCAAGATTTTAAAATTAAACATGGCTTAATTCCACATAACCAAAGTGACCAGTATAGAAAACATGTCTTAACAGAAGTATTATTGAAAAACATATCAATTAATGAGCAATTGCAAAGTCTCATACCTATTGATCACAGGTTCTCATGTGACATTTTTGACCATGGTAAACAAATTAAAACATGTAAATCAGTCTCACAGTATCAACAATCTATAGGCAATCACTTGTTTTGTTTGACTATATTTTCAGTTAATTTACTGCTCAGATTGCTATTAATACAGCATTTATCGTTCTCCAGATCATAGTCCCATTGTAAATATTTGTAGTGCGTAAGTTATTTCAAACACTTTCATGTGGGATCCAGATGATCCTATAACTCATCAAATTATCACGATTATAATTACATTGTCAACAGTGGTGAAGTCACATTTAACAAGGTCTTTTTCAATAACATGTATAAACACTCTGGGAGTAATTGTAAATACACTACATCTAGCTCGTTTTGTTTTGATCAATGTGTGCTAAATTACACCAAACAATTTACTGAATACCCAGCACATTTAAAGTGCTTCATTCTTAACAGTAGTGTAAAGTTTTCATCAAGCAAACTTGAAGTTAATTACAATTCAAATTGCGAAAACCAATGCAATCATATTGTCGACTGTTACCAAGAGTATTATAAATTCGAAATTAAGCAAAATCAGGATGTTAAAAACTATGTAACAATTAAGCATAGTAATGAGCCAGATATATTTTACGAGATCCGGATCAAAATGACTGTCGAGGAGTATCTATGCCTTATGGCCAGTGTATTGAGCGTATGGTTTGGATTTTCAATATTATTTTTTACAGGATTTGTTTCCGATATGTTTGTAAAAATTAAAATTAATTATATGACCAATGTAAATGTAAATATAAATTCTAATCAATTGTTTACAAAGCATATTAATTTAATTAATCAGTAATAATAACACTATACGTAAACCATTTAATTTATCATTTATATTAATATGTGCAAGATATTTATCTAAATAAATAATAATGCTACAATGTTTATAAGAAACATCCATTTTTGTAAATATAATCAATATAATTGGGCCAAGGTAAATGTGAATACGTCATAAATAAAGATAATAAAAATTATCGGGATAATGTATGACAAACACATTGCATTAACCTTAATGATTAATTATCTTGTTTACAAAATGTATATCAATAAAATAAGGTTTCATAATTATCAAATTAATTATAGTAATTTTATTGTAAAACAGCTTGTAATAATAAAAATTTTATAACTAATTATCAATAACAATACATTTCAAGTACTTTCAAAAAGGTTAAAACAGTATAACAAACTAATATTTTTGAAATAATATTATTTAAACTGATATTAAATATTAGTTTATAAAATAAACATGGTAATCAAAATAAAATTGTTATACAAAATAATTTGTCGTATACTGTGTTTAGTGGATGTGTGTATCAAACGTATAAAATAAGTTTATTATACTTTTCGTACGAAACCACTACTAATGTGCGCTACGAAGTGGAGGACAGCCTAACACTACCGGCCGTTACTATATGTGTTAAAAAGGTTTTACTATAACTCAAGATTTTATTGTTAAACATGACTTAATACCACATAACCGAAGTGACCAGTATGGAAAACATGTCTTAACACAAGTATTATTGAAAAATATGAAAATTAATGAGCAACTACAAAGTCTCATGCCTGTTGATCATTGGTTTTCATGTGACATTTTTGACCATGGTAAACAAATTAAAACGTGTAAATCAGTCTCAAAATATGAACAATCATTAGACTATCTTATGTTATGTTTGACTGTATTTTCGCAATTGAACGACGAATTTAATGATAATTATATCGTGAACAACAATAAATCAAGTATCCGGATAAGTTTAATGAACGTGACTATTTCAGTACCTATTTTTTACGATTATAATAATTACATTATCAACAATGGTGACGTCGCATTTAACAAGGTCTTTTTCAATAACATGTATAAACCCTCAGGGAGTAATTGTAAATACACTACGTCTAGCTCGTTTTGTTTTAATCAATGTGTGCTAAATTACACCAAAAAATTTACTGAATACCCAGCACATTTAAAGTGCTACAATCTTAACAGTAGTGTATGATTTTCATCAAGCAAACTTGGAGTTAATTATAATTCAAATTGCGAAAATCAATGCAATCATATTGTCGACTGTTACCAAGAGTATTATAAATTTGAAGTTACGCAAATTAGGGATGTTAAAAACTATGTAATAATTAAACATAGCACTGAACCAGATACATTTTATGAGATCCGGATCAAAATGTCTGTCGAGGAGTATCTATGTCTTATGGCGAGTGTATTGAGCGTATGGTTTGGATTTTCAATTCTATTTTTTACGCAATTTGTGTCCGATATGTTTGTAAAAACAAAAATTAATTATATGACCAATGTAAATGTAATTTTAAATACTAATCAATTGTTTGCAAAGCGGATAGATTTTATTAATTATTAATAATGACACTATACCCAAACTAATTAAGTATAGTTTAAATTAATTAAGTATTCATTTTAACTTTTGTTGTTTATCCCCTATACTCTATATTGACATACTTTAATTAATTAATTATTTATATAAAAAAATAATTTATTTCTTTAATTAATTAATTAAGAAAATATTTATAATACATAATGCATAAATATAAGTTTTTTTCATTATCGTTATATAAATATTTGTTAAATTGCTTTAATATTGCATGCTACATTTGAACTGTTTTAATTTAGATCAATATACAGTAAATGAAATAATAAAAATATTTATTAATGTATCTAAAACTTTTAGTAATATTTCATTTTTATATTATATTATAATAATTTCTATGTAATATCAACTTATACAAATTATCAGTTCTCAATATTATAAATACAAATACTATTATATAAATCTCTTATTTTAATAATTATATATTTGTTAATAATAACGTTGGTTATCAAATGTAATCCGACAAAATCATTACCGTAATTACTTAGTCATTTACTATACTACCAACGTAATAATACTGTATGAATTTAATAACTAAATAACAAATTATAATTATTTAATGTAATAACTTAATAACTTCCCATTATTTCAAAGTTGTGCAGTAAAAAGTTTTAAAACTTACTTAGATTATATCTATAATTATACATTTGTTTATATTTAAGTTAAGTGTTATTATACAACTAATAAATTATTTATTTGGTATATTTAAAACTTTACAATGGATGTCAAGATTAAGATGTTATATAAAATAGTATGTCGTATATTATGTTTAATGGGATGTATGTATCAAACGTATAAAATAAGTTTATTATACTTTTCGTACGAAACCACTACTAATGTTAAGTACGGATTGGAGGACAGCCTAACATTACCGGCCATTACTATCTGTGTTACAAAACATAGTCTGTTAACACAAGACTTTATTAACAAACATAATTTATCAAGACAAACAAAAACATTTCATTAACTCTTCAGTTTAATTATCTTGTTTACTAAATGTATATCAATAAAATAGTCATCACAGTTATTATATTAATTATAATAAGTCTATTGTGTAATAACATGTGATAATAAATTTGTAATAATTTCTTAATAATGATTCATTTCTAGTACTCGCAAAACTTAGTATAAGAAACCAATAATTTTTCAAAATAATATAATACTAACTACTATAATATTAAATATAAATTTGTAAAATTAAATATGGGAATTAAAATAAAAGTGTTATACAAAATAATATGTCGTGTATTATGTTTAATGGGGTGTATGTATCAAACGTATAAAATAAGTTTATTATACTTTTCATACGAAACCACTACTAATGTTAAGTACGGATTGGAGGACAGCCTAACACTACCGGCCATTACTATCTGTGTTACAAAATATAGTCTGTTAACACAAGACTTTATTAACAAACATAATTTATCAAGTCAAAATAATAAAGATATTTTCAAAATACAAATTTTGCAGTTATCTATTTTAAACAACTTGTCAATAAATGAACAAGTTCAAAATCTTAAAACAGTTGACCAGTGGTTATCATGTAATATTACTACAAATGGCAAAACTATTAAAAATTGTAGTGAGCTTGCTATATTGAAGCAGTCAATTGATTACTATAGACTTTGTGTGACCATGTTCACACAATTGAATGACGAAGCTAATGGCAATTATGTTGTTAAAAATAAAAAGTCAAGTATTCGTATTAATTTTTATAACCTAGCTAATGCATATAAATTTGTAAGGATTCACTCAAGGTCAACAAAAGTTTATCAGTATAATTATTTTGAATTTAATAATTTTATGTACATAAACAGTGAGGTTACATTTCACAAAGTTTATTTTAATAACAAGTATAAATATCAAGATTATAATTGCAAATATTTTACATCCAATGCATTTTGCATTGATCAGTGTATTAGAGAGTATTTAGGTCAATTTACCGAGTGTCCACAGGATTTATTAATATACAATTTGACCAGTCAATTAAGAATTTCACCAAGCAAATCAACAATTAATTACAAATTACAATGCGAAAATCAATGTAATCATTTTGTGGACTGTTATCAAGAGTACTATAAATTTGAAGTCAAACAGAATCAGGATGCTAGAAATGATTTAACTATTAAGCATGGCACTGAACCAGATATATATTATGAAGTTATGATAAAATTAACCTTGGAAGAATATCTATGTCTTATGGCAAGTGTATTAAGCATATGGTTTGGATTCTCAATTATTTTATTCACCAAATTTGTGTCCGAAATGTTTATCAAAATTAAAATCAATTATTTCACCAATGCAAATGTTAATGTAATTGTGAATTCTAATCACTTGTTTGCAAAGCGAGTTAATTTAATAAATTAGTAATAATAACTCTATAGTTAAATCATTTAATGTGGCATTAAATAATTAAAAGTCATTATAAAACATTTAAAATAATTTTTAATTAATGATATCTACTTTTATTTTATAAAATAATTAGACAATTTTGTTTTTAATGTATAAAATCAATACATAAATAATTTCAATAACAAAATATTATTAATAAAATAAATACCACCCTAATAGTCAATTGTTTTGACATTTTTTAATTAGATAGTACGCTTTATAAGTAAATAGTATGCTAAAATACATGTATATTAATAATAATTATTTTTTTTATTGAAATAATAAAAAATTTTAATAAAATAATAATAAAACTATTCATGAACCATTTAATTTAGCATTTATATTAATATGCTGTAGATAATTATCTTAGTAAATACTAGCTATGTTTATAAGGTACATGCAATTTCATAATTGTAATCAATATAACAGGGCCAAGGTATATGTAAATGCNTGTTCATTTATTGACAAGTTGTTTAAAATAGATAACTGCAAAATTTGTATTTTGAAAATATCTTTATTATTTTGACTTGATAAATTATGTTTGTTAATAAAGTCTTGTGTTAACAGACTATATTTTGTAACACAGATAGTAATGGCCGGTAGTGTTAGGCTGTCCTCCAATCCGTACTTAACATTAGTAGTGGTTTCGTATGAAAAGTATAATAAACTTATTTTATACGTTTGATACATACACCCCATTAAACATAATACACGACATATTATTTTGTATAACACTTTTATTTTAATTCCCATATTTAATTTTACAAATTTATATTTAATATTATAGTAGTTAGTATTATATTATTTTGAAAAATTATTGGTTTCTTATACTAAGTTTTGCGAGTACTAGAAATGAATCATTATTAAGAAATTATTACAAATTTATTATCACATGTTATTACACAATAGACTTATTATAATTAATATAATAACTGTGATGACTATTTTATTGATATACATTTAGTAAACAGGATAATTAAACTGAAGAGTTAATGAAATATTTTTGTTATATATTGTCCCGGTGATTTTTATTACTTTTTATAACTGACGTATTTACATTTACCTTGGCCCTGTTATATTGATTTCATTTATGAAAATGCATGTATCTTATACAAATAGCTATTATTTAGTAAGATAATTATCTCCAATATATTATTATAAATGCTAAATTAAATGTTTTAAGTATAGTGTTATTTTTTAATAAAATTAATACGCTTTACAAACAATTGATTAGAATTAAAAATTACATTAACATTTGCATGGGTGAAATAAATAGTTTTAATTTTTACAAACATATCCAACACAAATTTCGTAAATAATATTATTGAGAATCCAAACCATATGCTCAATACACTGGCAATGAAACATAGATATTCCTCATAGGTTAATTTTATTTTAACTTCATAAAATATATCAGGCTCAGTATTATGCTTAATAGTTATAATAATATTATTGAGAATCCAAACCATATGCTCAATACACTGGCAATGAAACATAGATATTCCTCATAGGTTAATTTTATTTTAACTTCATAAAATATATCAGGCTCAGTATTATGCTTAATAGTTATTGAATTTCTATCATTGTGATTTGGTTTAACTTCAAATTTATAATACTCTTGATAACAGTCCACAATATGATTACATTGATTTTCGCATTGTAATGTATATTTAATTTGATTTGCTTGGTGAAATTTTTAATTCACTCGTCAAATTGTAAAATAATAAATCCTGAGGGACCATGTTAAATTGATCTGAATACTCTTTTATACATTGATCAATACAAAATGCATTAGATGTAGCGTATTTGCAATTATTATCGGAGTATTTATACATGTTTTTAAAATGAACTTTGTGAAATGTAACTTCATTGGTTAAATAATTAAGAGATTTAAATTCCAAAATATTAACATAATAAACTTTTGTTGACCTTGAATGAATATTTACTAATTTAAATGGTCTAGATAGGTTTTAAAAATTAATAATAATTTTTGACTTTTTATTTCTAACAACATAATTATCATTAGACTCGTCATTCAATTGTATGAACATGGTCACACAATATCTATAGTAGTCTATGGACTGTTTATATGTAGCAAGCTCACTACAATTTTTAATAGTTTTACCTTTCGTAGTCATCTCACATGATAACCATTGGTCCAGTGTTTTGAAATTTTGAACTTGTTCATTTATAGTCATGTTGTTTAAGATAGGGTTTATGTTTAAGATAGTCTTCAAACTTTGTTTTTTAGAAATATCATTATTAATTTGTTCTGATAATTTATATTTGTCAATAAAGTCTTGTTTTAAAAGACTATATTTTAGGACACATATTGTAATGGCCGGCAGTGTTAGGCTGTTCTCCAATCCATACTTAACATTAGTAGTGGTTTCGTACGAAAAGTATAATAAACTTATTTTATACGTTTGATGCACACATCCAATTAAACAACATAAACGACATATTATTTTATAACACATTTTAATAGTGATCTTCATGATTAGGTTTAAAATATTTTAAATAGAAAACACTTTTGGTTTCAATTTAAATCTAAACACTTGGACAGTTATAATCTTAATAAGGTTATGAGATCTTTGTACTACTTTTTGTTAAAATAAGGGAAAGTTATTGAGAAATATACAATATTATGCAATAAATAATTTAATAATTGATATAGTCATAACGATAATGATTTTATTGAATTATGTTTATTAAAAAAAATAATTTATAAAATAGTCTATATTAGAATAATAGTGTTTATAATAATGTTTATTATATATTTAAATGTCACAATTACATTATGACCTTTATCCGAGAGTACTATTAAATTATAAGGGAGTTCAGTCTATACCAATTAAATAATAATAGGATTGGTGGTATATTATAGGAGTCTTTTATATGATCAGTCATATCCTATCAAATGTACCCAAACTAGGTTTCAGGGAAATCTTGGTATCATTAGGACGTATAATTAGCCTGTGGTTTGGATTATCGGTTCTATTATTTGCTAACATTTTTGTAAAAGATTTTTAAAAAACTTTATTAAAGTTTCACTCATATTGAGTGCAATATTGATGTAAACTTATTATACTAAAGGAGTATTTACTAAAAACAATGTAATAGTAACTTAGCAACTAATATTAAAATCAATATGGTGTTTTTGTTTATTAGTTCATTGTATGATGTTGATTACAATTTAATTATGGCTATGTTTTTAATTTTTTGTGACTTTATTTTTATTTATTATGTTATCTTATTCAATGAAAATTGATATTTAATAAATCTGATGACTTATTTCTATATGAAATAAAATTTAATGTCTAATTAAACTAGACTTAAAATATGTAATATCTAAAAACGTGAAAAATGTAAGTAATATAAAATAAAAATAGTTTATCAATTTATATCATATTATTTTTAATG
>CAJPVJ010001915.1:0-14572 GCA_905397405.1 Oppiella nova
AATCCTTTTCTAAATCTTTTTCAGATAATATATTGTCTAAAAGTTTGTCAACATTTTCAGTATTATTGGACACTTTAATCGCTTTAATAAGACACTCGCGTAATGACAGCGTTTGCGAGAATTTATTGCTTTTGCGAAACTTCTGTGACATTCCGTAGTAATAGGCGTCACTAAAGGGACACTCAATTGGCGGTCCGTTTTGTTTCTGTAACTTCAAATCAAATCTATTAATTCACTACTCATTTATAAATCATTCATGTTTAACAATATAAAAACCACAATCATGTCACATTCAACTCATTTGTTTAACATTTTCAATGTTTACCTGAACATCATTCAAAATAGTGTCTTTCCATTCATTAGGAATCAAATCATTTTTGACCAAATCATCCAAATTTGCCAAAACACCGTCTCTTTTAATGTCGATTTCACTCATTTTTAAACACCAATTAATTGTTCAAATATAATCAAAACATAACATAAATTAATACACAATTATTTCCTCGTTTCATATATTGATAGAAGACATGACAATCGCGTATGAAAAACAGGAGAAAACAAGTTTTGCAACTTTTATATCAAAAATACGGTAATACTGTATAATACAAGTCACCACATTATGCAATGACAACACATTACTTACAAATAACTATAAATACAGTAACTTTTGATTCAAAAGAAAACTTGTGCAAATATTAAATATCGTTTACTTTAAGATACATTTTATATATCGGTAATAAATACCCTAATCATAAATCATATGTAAGGTTTTCATTGTTTCAGGGAATCAAATAAGTCATTAAAATTGTAAATGATTTTATTTTATGAATTAAATTAATCATGAATTCAATACAAACAAAATCAAATGAACCTATCATTGCCTCGTTGTCTAACTATAGCTAACATAAAAACAGCAGAGTTACTCAGAAGCATACGTTAGAGAAGCTATAAGAAGACGAAAGAGACGCCTTATAATAAGGACTCCTGACAAGAGGTCAGCGGGCAGTAAAACTACAGCACTAGAATGGAGACGATATGATTGAGACACAAAGACTTGGATCCCGTTTTCCACAACACATTCTCATCCAATGGCAATCTGGCCGTTCGGATGCCCTGTTTGTGTGCCTTCAAGTGAGTGATCGGCTCGTGACTAAACTTATCGATTATTCCTCCGATTATATAAATGTCATTATCATTGAACTTCTTGAGCACATAATCAGAGTGTGGTGTCAGATATACGAGTCTCTCGTTGGGGAATACATCCAAATAGGACTTCGTGTGAAGAGTGGCCATAAATTGAGGCGATTTATAGTTTGGGAAATAACGAGACATTTCTTGCATTGAATGGGACTTTGGGTTGCAATCCGTGAAATGCAAGTCAAACGGTTCCGTTGTCTTGTATTTGTTGTAATTATAAATAATAGACAACTGTTTCAACAAAAGTCTCGTTTCATATAACTTCATGTATTCATCGAAAGCTAAATCAATGACCAGTTGTTGGCCAAAGAGTGCCGCTCTTCGCAACCGATGGGTTTGGAGGCGAGAGATGGATGTCTTCATGATTTTGCTGAACACTGTGTTATGCCATAAGCCGTACACCAATTGGTTCTCATTGTCCCAAATGCCAGTCCGTTGACAATCAATGGCCGAATAGATCTCATTCTTCTCCTTCCAGTACTTCTCCGACACCTCTTTCCTCTTCATCTGATCCTTCTTTCGGTGCATTTCTTTGGTGTATAGGAATCGATACATTTTGTGTCTCTCTGTGGTGTCCTCGATGGTAATGAGCTCTTTCATGGCGTGTGCGGTGATAGTGGAGGGCACCCGAAGAGTGGTGTACTTCTCGTACTCGTATTCGCTGAGTATTAACTCAATCTTCTTCTTCACGTCTTCAGTGGTGATCAGCTGTTCGTATGAATCGACACCAATGTCTTCAAACTGTCGGTCATTCACATCCCACTTACTGCCAGTCGTATTGCATCGGATCCATGACTTCACACCACTATCTTTCAGCGCTTGTCTTAATATAACACTTAATTTGCTTTTAATTGAAATCATTTTGTTAATGTTAAACAAATAATTTAGTAAACTTTTGACTAACAATAAAATATTTGTTTTGTCGTAAAGTACGTTTGTAAGTAAGTAATGACTGTAGACCATATGTTAGTAACAAACTGAGTTTTTGAAAATGTACAGTTATTAACAATTTATAGTTTGATTTTTGAGTTTTATTTAGTTTTCATTGATTACCTCATTACGATTAGCTAATTAGCAATTAAAATTAGATTAAATAGACATTAAAATTAGCAATAATGATAATTGAATTCAAGTCTATCAATGGCTACAAAACCATGTTTATAGTTAGGGTTTGTGATGACTTCGATGTAAAACATGGGTTTCTTGACACTTATATCCACGATCACTTTATCTGTAATCCAATTGCTATCCGATGCGGTATTTGCAAAGTTTTTATTATAATAGGTGTAAATGCATCGGTCATTTGTGTCGCGCTGGTAGATTTTCATGTTATCTATAGCTTCACCCCATCAGTACTTTGAATAATATTTCGTCGGGAAAACGTTTTGAAACAATTAATCAGACATTATTACCAAGTTTAACTTACCGTATGGACGCTGTCTAGTAATCAACCCATCTTCACACACTAGTCAGCAGGCCCATTTGCACACTCATTGCTATCAGAAACCTGTAAAACCATTAAACCCTTTGCCGAAAGATTTAGTAAACTTTGCATCCAATTAAAGGGAATTAATTTAGTTTGCGATTTGAACTCTTTTGTGCAGCCATTCTCGGTGTCAAAGTTGCAAATTATTGGATTATACTTCCGGTTATGTATTACATAAGAATGGGGTTTATTTTGATTGCACGGCAATGGATAGTTGTTGGGACAGTTAGTTGGACTCAATAGGTATTTGTCAATTGAAACACTCAACACTATTATAATAATAGTAAAGATATTCATTTGCAAGAATTTGGTTTGCATTGCAATACAAAGAATTTCTAAATCAAGTGTAAGACTGTATGACTGAAACTTAACTGAATAATTATTCAAATGCTATTTAATTTATAGTTTGAACAAATAATCCATAATTTTAAATGAAATGCAAACATTTGACATTGCAATTTGAATTTTGAGTTTTCAAACAAAATAGTTTTAAAAGTATATTCCGGTATTAGCTTAATTTTTATTATATCAAATGTCATGAAATATTTTATACAATTAAATCAAGATCATTTAGTCTTATGATTACACAATAAATGTAATTAGTGTAACTTAATTTAATAGATAAATTTGCACATACCAAAGCCCACATTATAAGGTTGGGCACAGTGATTGTAATTAAGAGTTAAACTATCTATAAATACAAATCCTTGTGTATAGTTATAAAGTTGTGTTTCGATGAAGAATTTGGGTGGACTTGCCGTCAATAGAGTGACTGGAATTTGAGCGGTTGTCCAGTATTGGTTGGGATCCATGAAACCAAAGTTGTAATTGTCGTATTGCCAGATGCATTGGTTGAGTCGGTCCTGTTGTATAAGACGTAAGTATCTGATTCTGTGGCCCCAACTCAGGAATCGCATGTGAAGACATCCTTTTGTGTTATTGTAGACATCGATATACGGACTAATTAGTCGCGTACCACTACTATCTCTCCACTCACTCTCATTTATATGAATCAGATCTAAACACAACAAACCACTGCCAGATATATCAGCAATATTTGAATTGAAGAGATGTTTAAAATAGTAGCCCATATCGGGTTGATTTGAGAAATTACAAAAATCTTTCTCAAAATCAAATTCAATTATACTATGATTATTAATTTGTGAATATTTTCTCGTCAAATGAATTTCACGTATCTTTATTAATACTGTTAAGTTTAGAACATATAAAATCTTAATTAGTTTCATAACCATGATATAAAATTATTAGACAACATAAAATTCAAAGTTGTTCTGGTTTCATTAGTGAGATATCTGTGACATAAATGGTAATACTGTACTAACTTAATATATTTTATTATTTCCTATGATGATTTCTAATAAACAAACAAATCTTTTAAATAATAAATCAGCCATAAAAATGAGTGCAGTATTTTAAATAATAAGTTTATTGCCCTTTTATTTAGAAATTATATTTTATTAGTAATTAAATTTTTATAAACTAATAAAGGTAAATATTATTCTAGATATACCATACTTATATTACAAAATGTAAGTATTTTATTTACATATATTTAAATGTGTTACCGTATTTAGTATAAAATAGTATTACAGTATCTATATAATAGATTAAATTACATGTTTGGCTATAAAAGCTTACAATTATATTTAACATAAAACACTATTAACAATAATCTCATAAACATATAATAATAATAACATAATTTTAAATCTTTAAACATTAAACATTAAAGCAATTAATGTATTACGAGAATATTTAGCGATTTTTAAAAATAAAATAAAGAATAATAAATAATATGATTATGAAAGCAAATGTAACAAAATCCTTATTATCCAATGTATTTATCTTATATTTATTTTTCATTTAATAAATTTCTATATGTTTTCAAAAATTGTTGCTGATTTTTATGTGATTTGTTTCGTATATTTATATATTATATAACAAATCATTTTTATCAAAAATAAAACTTAATCATTTATTTTCTAAAACACAGTAACAAATGTTTAAGTTAGTACAGTATTAAGTATTATTATGAACATCATAATGTAAATTTAGATTTTCATTATTTATACTTTCATTATATAACTCAATTGTTATTAGAATATTAAATATAAGAATTTCTGATTGTTTTATAAATTCTTTTAACATTATTATACTTGATATTTGTAAAAATTATTTTTATTTAAACAAAGTAAAAATGAGTTACACAGAATTTTTAACTTTGTTAAGTGTTAATTATATTTTACTAATTACAATTGGAGTATCCTTTGAGGTAAACTTATTTTGTTATTAAACTTATGTTCTGCATAAACAATAATACTTAGCTTATATTAAAATAATAATTGTTTAATAATGATACAATTATGATAATTTTCAGACTACTATTTCTAAAGTACCCGAACATTGTTCCGATTATACGAAAGTGACAATCGATGAAATTCGTGCTCAAAAGTTCAATAATTCATTCATATATTTTGTGATTTATGCCAATCATAGTATGTATGTCAGAGTGGATGGCATCACTTCCAATCACTTGCCTGTCGTTCACTTGAATAGTCAACCAAAGAATCTGAACAAACAAATGATAGATTCACTTGAAAACTCCACTCAATTTAACCAATATACCTTTGATGATACCACCTATAGCTTAACAGTAGAGTATTGCTTATAAATATAATATAAGAGATGCTATTATAAAATATAACAATTAATGACAGTATTTTTATATATTAAAATAACTTAATTTAAATTAAATTAATTTTTAATGAAAGAACAAAAGCGGCACTTATTTAGTTGGGTTTAACTACTTATGGTTGGGTTGTCCACAATCGCTGTGTTTATCAGGAACTATAGACGCGGCCACACGTTTGACCAACGGATCAGTCTATGTATTTCGTGGTAACTATTACTGGGATCTCAAATATCCCCCTTTAGTTAAGTACGCAAAGAGTGTCATTGAATGGAAAGGAAATAATAAAGACTCGGATACACACGTTTGACCAACGGATCAGTCTATGTATTTCGTGGTAACTATTACTGGGATCTCAAATATCCCCCTTTAGTTAAGTACGCAAAGAGTGTCATTGAATGGAAAGGAAATAATAAAGACTCGGATTCGCAATTTGGTTATTTTACTGGTGTTGTTTCACAAACATATTTTACATACTTTTTCACGGTAGTATTTTATTTTTTAAAAATTTGTTTATATAAATATTTTTTATTACTTACCAGGCTGATAAACAATATGTATGGAACTGGGAGTCAATTGCTGAGACACACCATTTAAGTGATGTTGAATTCCTTCATAAAATCGATGCTTCATTTCATGTGACCAACAAAAGTCTCTATTATTTTAGAGGTTTGAATGCTTTTTCTTATAATTTATAAGCTATAAATAAATACTAAATTTAAAAATAAAATATATCTTAATTTAGGGAATAAGTATTTAATACATAATTGTCCATTTCATCCGTTTAATACTGAGGATTTGGATATACCATGGGATCAGATTGATGCTGCTTTTGCTGATAATAACGCGGTTTATATATTTAAGGATTCGTTTTATATTTCTAGTAATATATCAGATAGCCTTTCATTTTCCGATGAACCTAGACTTGTGTTTAAGGACTTATATAACTGTCCATTAGAAATATATAATCACTTCGGAGGATATCATAATTATATTCAGACATCCATCACCTTAATGTCAACACCAAATAACAGAATTATTTTAAATGAAAGTGACCAAGATTTTAATTCTCATGCAATCATCATATTATTAATCATAATATCTGTATTAATTTCCTGCATAATTTGTATTGTTTTAAAAACCAAAGCAAAACAAGGACTGATTAATAATTTATCGTGTACACAAACAATTACTTAATTTTATACATCATCAATAGGGTAGATCAGTAAGGTTACAAGCAAACAATCTACCTTTCTTACTTATTTTCTGTTTAATTACATAAGTACTGATTAAGTGCTTTTAACTTATACTGTATATGTTTACAACTTTTCTTTATGTACTGGTACTGTAGTTATACAGTATATTATGTTAAATATATTAATATAAAGTTACCGAATAATTATAAATTCATATTACTTAACTTGTAATTCGTATTGACACAAAAATATTATAAACAATTAAATGTGAGTTAATATAAATATTGTTCATTAATTGAGTGCCATATGTGCTCATATATTAAGTTTAATACAAATCAGTGTTAACAGAGTTCAGATCAATTACATTAATAACTGTGATATTGTATTATATAAGAAGCGAGGTAATTAAGGGAGTGCGAGGTGAGGGGAGTCCAGGTATCCGCCGTCGATCTTCAATTGAACGCCAGTTATGAACGAAGAGTCGTTTGACGCCAAGAATACAATGGCTTTCGCCACATCTTCTGTACTTCCCGGACGTCTTGGTTTAGAGACTACTTTAGTATTCATTTGACAACATTTTCTAATGTAATTCAGGTTCACCTCAACGGATACTTATCGCTGACAGCTCTCCACATGGCGTCCAACTGCTCCTCATTGAAACCCAAATAGCGTTCAAATATTGGAGTTTGAATTTGTCCCGGACTTCAATTAATTGCAATTTTTATTAATTCTTATTTCACTCTTAAAAGTATCGTTTCATACCAAACGCTGTTCACACGAATCCCTTTTGGACCAAAATCAATGGCCAAGCATCTCGTCACCATATCCAGTCCTGGTAACATTAAGTAGCAATTCAGTATTCAGTGCACCCTTAAAAGAAATTTATCAAGCAGACCTGCTTTGGATGTACAGTAAGCCAGCATTTCTGGAAACTTAAATCATAAAATATTTTTCTTTATATAAATCAATGTAAACAAGATTATAACTTTTATAAATGACTTTTAAATTAGTATTACTAATATTATATTAATAATTACATGCTACGATCAAAATTAAATTTGTTATAAATTTTATAGTAAATGTACGACTGTTAAGATCAATATGAATTATTATTAATAATAATATTAATATATTGCATTTTTATGTATATAAAATTATAGGTTCTTGAATAAAATTAACTTATCTTATACTTGGTTAAAATTAAATATCGACAATTAAGTAAAGTAATTGTTTATTTACTGGTTTTAGTCCACAAATACTGGAATTATTGATAATAACTCCTTTGGATATTTCCAGCAAAGGTTGAGCTCTGAAATGATATTTTTTAAACAAATTTTTCAAATGTACTGTATATTTGTTTGTTATATCTCTAATCATATTTCTAGTATTTCTGGTATACTTAAGACAAATGCGATAAATGGATCTGAGGTTCACTTTATGCAAGTCATCGAAAGACTTCATCGGATCCGTCTCTGTCCGATCTATTCCTCTGCCGGCGTTATTCACCACAACATCCAACTGGTTATAAGTCTTAACTATCAGATCCATGAGCCGATCCACATTATGATCCTCTCCTAAGTCCCCAACAAATTTCAGAACCTAAACATAAATCCAAAAAAGTGATGCCATTATTGCCAATGAATTATAAATATAAAAAGCGATACTTTGAAGTTTTGCGGTGAGATTTGCTGACATTGAAGGGCCACCTCATCAACTCTGGTCGCATCCCTTCCGGTGACCACAACTTTTGCACCCAATTTGGCGAACAGAACAGCAGTGGTCTCCCCGATGCCAGAGCTCGAGCCCGTCACCAAAACTACTTTCCCATTAAACTCTAAATCTGAAGACATCGTAACACTTGCACCACAAGTTATCTATTCAAATCAAATTCAATCTCGTATAGCTAAACTTGTAAACTTATCAGTAATTCAATGTTGTACATTCAATACAACATAAACCAAATAAATAGCAGTTGCAGTCAAACCACTGTTTTTATATCATTTTTTCAAGTCAAAAGCAATTGGAAACTAATTGAAGTCATTATAATATATAATTTATTCTGAATTTTTTTTTGAATAACTTTCTATTTTCATAGTAATAAGTTGTATAATTTATTAATTTATTAATTTATGCTCAAATTTCTTGCTATCTCATAAATTATGAATTTATTTTGACATTAATATTATTTTATAATATGAAGATTATATTAAAATTTAAATACAGTGTTGTAAAATTAAGCAAGACTTTGTATGATCTTTGTTCTTTTTATTCTTATAAAACCACTAAATTAACAAGCATAATCTTTTTTTTATCCATCAGCCCTACCCTATTATAGAGTTGGTTGTCTATATATTTATTAGTAATATTCACTCTTATACCTTACTTTATTTTATAATTGGATATACTGTATTTCTAAATTTGAAAAATGTTGAATTAACTTATTATAAGAATATTTTAACTAGTAATTGGATCATTAGATTACTTACCAAATTTCAATAAAATATAATTGAGTTAAGAATTTTTGTAATAATTAGAGTTCTATAATAACTAACAAAATAAAATGAAAAATATTTACAGTAATACAGATGATGCTATGTGGCATTAGATGACCCATTTAATTGTATATATAATTATAAGTCTTAAAGATATGAGTAACATTAATGTATTCCACAAATAATATTTTTTAATACACTTTTTTATTATCAACTTTTAGAATATAATTCAGCAAATAACAAAACTATCGCCACTAACTAAAATTTAATTAAACCATATTTTATTTTATGTTCACTTTATCTAAATAAATTAAATTACAACAATTTATAAAGATTCTCCCTAGACGCATACTTTCCCTTTATTAAGATAATATTTTACTAAACTTTAGTATTAATCAGTGATAATTAATCAAAATATTTTTGTTTTATTAATAATTTTATTTACTCACTACATGTTTTGTTAATACAGTATAAACTAATCAAATTTAACTAATTTAATTAATATTTATTAATTAAAATTTAGTCTATTAATAAAATATTGATTGATCATGTACATTTACTGCAATATAAGAGCGGGTGAGTCAAGGAAGCCGCCATCGATTCTAATGTTAACTCCGGTTATAAATGAAGACTCTTTAGAGGCTAAGAAGACAATCGATTTGGCGATATCTTCTGGATATCCACGTCTTCTGATCGGGTATTTAAGATCCACTGCTTTCCACATCTCATTGATCTGTTCGGGTGTCATATCTGTAGACTCTTGCCATATAGGAGTGTCTATTTGTCCGGGACTACAAGCATTCAATATATTATTTACTGTTTTATAGTTTTCACTTTAACCAGGCGTACTTAAGACCGTTTACCCTGATACCAATTGGTCCCCAATTCATGGCCAGACACCTCGTCAACATATCCATCCCAGCCTTTGATATACAATAAGACACGTTTGGGAACTACAAGAGATAATAGTTATTAAAAGTTAATAATAGTTATTAAAAGTTAATAATAGTTATTAGAGATTAATAGTTATAAACTGTGTATAAGTTAGACATAAGTATAATATAAAGTGATTACGGGTTTAAGTCCATTAATGCTTGAGATGTTAACAATGGCTCCTTTAGTCTTCTGGAGTAAAGGCTTTGCTCTTAAGCACAACTGATAAACTGATCGCAAGTTTGTGCAATAATATGTATCCAATTCTTGTAGGCTCTCATCGGCACGACCTCCTCCTTTGCCCGCATTGTTCACCAATACATCTAATTGTCCGAAATGTTCAACAACTGTGTCCATCAGTCTGTCCACATCCTGTTCTTTGGACACATCGGCCACTACTGTCAACGGCTAATCAAATGATGTCAATATTAAACATTCAATTACTGTTAAACACCTTATGATTGTTGGGTGATATTTGTTGGCATTTATTGGCCACCACTTCATTCTTGTTGCCATCCCTTCCCGTCACCACTACTTTAGCCCCCAATGAAGAGAACAGTAAAACAGTTGACTCTCCTATTCCTGAATTACTTCCGGTCACTAAAACTACTTTATCGTCAAAATATTTGTCATAATTCATGGCTAAGTTTAGTAGTTTTATATAATTAACCAAGTTTTATGTAATTACAAAAATAATTTCTCAAATATAACACTTTAAACATAAGAATATATCTAATTTTATAATAAACAAATTCTAATCAAGTTCTTTTTAAACAGAATAATAGCCTTGATTCAATTGCCCTTGAACAAAGGCCCTTGAACAATTTTGAAATGATTTGATATGAAATTTGGTGATTTGCTATTCATATCACATTTGAAAAAGTTTAAGGCTATCATACAGTAGATAAGTAGATAAGTTGATTAGCAATAGCTGTCGATTCAACAGTTATTAATAATTCACTACACAATCAGGAATTAATCAAAATATTCATACTTTTATTATACAATACATTAAATGTACAAATTGTACATTGTACAAATTTTGTGTTCATTTTTATTAGTCATATTGTATTTTCATAATTGTCCAATTTCACTTTCAATTAATTACCATATATTCATAATATTTAATTATCATATTAACTATTATTAAATATAAGTAAATTAATTAATTAAGTTGCAAATATAGTCATCAATCTATTCAATACACTTTGAAAATATGCGCCAAACATCCCATTGAATGCCAGTATGAAAATAATAATCCAATCAAAATGCATTATAAATTCATATATTCAACATAATGGACCAATTGTATTCGAACTTTTGTCCCTTTTTAGGACAATATGACTATAATGAAAATTAGAGTAATGTGTGTATAAAATAGTGCTCATGTGTTGAGTGCGTTAAGCGGTACTTGAGTGTCAAAATAGATAGTAAAATGAAAGCACAAATAAACTGTTATTATTTTTGGGCATTTTGTGACCAAAAAAGTGCAAATTAGTTGATTTTCGGTGATTTACCATCAATTGGCACACAAGAAGTGATCGCAACAGACAATGGACGACAGCAACGAAGCCGAAGCCCCTGTTGAGCAACAAAGCGATGGTATGAATGCCGCCGACAGCCTCTTGTGTCCACTTTTGGCACCAATTATATGCCTCATGAGTACAATTTGATTGACATTAACAGACTTTGATTATCCATTTGTTAACAGACTTAGTGATCGCCGAAGCGGTGGAAGTGATGCTAACGATGTATTCGTGTCGGTTCTGCGCCAAGAGATTTGATACCATCGACAAAGTGAAGACTCATTTCCTTAAGAGGTAACCAATGATTGACTCATAAATACGTTACGATTTTTGCTGACACTTTGCCTTCAGTTATGCACTGCTTTTGCATTCACGCGGAGTTAGAGTTAGTTATCATATGATATGGTAGACACCAATCGCCATACACTCTGTCCAACACTGTATCCATGTCTGCAATTCACTGCATATTTGACCGCAAATTACTTCAGTTGTCGCACATATAGGCATCGGGTTGACAGGGATTGACACAAGGGTTTATAGTACCGGTAGTTATACCGGACTCTTACGGCTAACTGTACCGGCTTTCAGTATTTCTCGCATATTTGCATTTTATTGAATATTTAATGGTTTATAACTTTTATAAAACTTTTTAAAGCAAACATACAACTAATTAAATGAGATATTTATACATATTTTGTACATTTATTGACCATTTATGGGTTCGTTAGTGAATGAGTGGTCACTAAAAGGTTGTTTGATTTTCAAGTTTGTGCTAATGTTGTCTTGTGTTGAATGCCATCTCCAGACACAGCAATACTTTGGATAAGAGTGGAAAGAAAGACGATTCCAATGATGAACAGTCGGAAGGTCTTCAGAATGACTCAAATGTGGAGCAAATGAATGCACAAAATGAAGACAATGAGAATGAAGGCGAGGAGGAGATGGAAGACAATAGAGAAGTGAATGAAGAGAATGAAGAGGAGAAGAATGAGGACAAGAAGACAACTGTTGTTATAAAACAGCAGAAGAATAACAGAATTAACAGAAGTAAAGTGAAAATGATTGAAACCGAGCGCTCCATTCAAACCAGAAACAGACTTAAGAGAGAACTTCCCTCCAATTTGGAGCTTAAGATTGTTAGACCCGATGCCGGAGCCGGCGATTTACCCCCAAAGAGAGGTCGACCCAAGAAGTATGAGTTGAGACAAGCGGTGAGCACACAGCTAAAGAATGCCACCCGTCGTTATCCATGTCCTTTCGATGGCTGTGAATATGTGGCCAAATATCGGTCCAATTTATGGGATCATAAGAAACTGCACACCGGAGAGAAGCCCTACCGGTATGTCTGTTATTATCGTATTTCCAATGAATGTCACTAATGTATGCGTTGGTGTTTAGGTGTAATTGGCCCTCTTGTGAGATGCGGTTCCCTCAGTCACAGGTAATCCTCACATAAATGAATTGCCATTTCGTTAACTAATTGATTAAATATTTTGAGTAGCAATTGAAGCTCCATTTGAGAAGCCATACCGGAGAGAAACCCTATGCGTAAGTCATTAACTCAATAATAACTTAGTTTTAGATACTGTTTTTGATGAAATGTTTTATTTGCCTATAATTTAGTTGCAATTGGCCCGGTTGCGAGCAGTCGTTTAGGTATTTTTTAAGACTACATTAATTAACTATAGAGTTCTAACACTTAGTTTGATTTGATAGCCAAAAACCTGGTCTGAAGTCCCATATGAGAACGCATACGGGAGAGAAACCTTATATGTATGTGTTTTACATTGATTTAGTGTTAGAATCAATAATTAATGAATGGGTTGACTTTAGGTGCGATTGGCCGGGATGTGAGTGGAAATTCAGACTTAAGGGAGCCCTCACTGACCACAAGAAGGCCGTACACGAGGGCGTGAAGGCTTTCCTATGTGAGTGGCCCGGCTGTAATAAGAAGTTCTTACAGGTATTGTAAAACATGCCATTGTTGGTAAAACTAGCTAACCATTTGTGATTGTGACAGTCGTGTCATTTGCGTAAGCATATGATGGCTCACGCGGACATCAAGCCATTTGTGTGCGATTGGCCCAACTGTTCATATAAAGCGGTTTCCATGAGTTATGTGACTAATCATAAAAAGGTATACCATTTAAACATCATTTGCGTAAGCATATGATGGCTCACGCGGACATCAAGCCATTTGTGTGCGATTGGCCCAACTGTTCATATAAAGCGGTTTCCATGAGTTATGTGACTAATCATAAAAAGGTATACCATTTAAACGTGTGTTTCAATTGGTTTTCATGCAATAGTTGTTTGGTTTGCATTGAATAGACTCATACGGGAGAGAAGAACTTCGAGTGCGGATACAACGGCTGTAATAAGCGGTTTGTGAAGTCGAGTCACGTGAACCGACACCAACAGAAATGTCATCCGGAAATGATGGGCCAAACCATCATCGACTCGAATGAAGACGTCGAGGTCTATAACATCAGTACAATCGAGATATGATTGTCTCTCACTCTTCACTTGATTTTTATTTGTTTCAAATCAAAACTTATATAAATTGTAATCCACTCTAGAAATAATTGGCTTCAATTTTATTTATCAATCAAAACTCATTACACTTTAATTTGATATTTTACTCAATTTCTGAATATATTATCATTTTATCATTTGTATTATAATAAGTAACTATACTGTACTGTACTGTACTTTAACCGATTGAAACTACTGGTATTTCCAAACTTATTTTATAAATAATACTGTATTTAATATTCATATTCAGTCTATTTTTGTGTTAATTACTTTTTAGACAAAAATATTGACAATTTGAATCATTTTTGTTTATTTATGCATCTCAACAGATAATATCCATTGTATAAAAGGAATTCAAATGAATTGATTTAATAAATTCTTTCATTATTTTAATTAATTTATACTATTTAAACGATAAGTCTATTGAAATGTGTATACCGTATAACTTATACCGTAATAAGGAAGTCTTTTAGACAACTTATGGTTTCATACAAGAC
>CAJPVJ010001917.1:0-14560 GCA_905397405.1 Oppiella nova
TTTAATCACTAATCTCAATGACAGGAACCGTAAACTGGATTGCAGTGGGAATGAGATCCCGAGAATCGACCTGAGCTACTGGCGCAATGAGCCCGTATGGTCTTAATGGCACAGTTAGTCTTCAGGTACGACCAACCAAATAATGCACTCATTATTTATGACATGAAATATTATAACTAAAACAAACACCAATTATCACAACCCAAACCAAATTAAATAAATTAAACACAATATCTCATCGATTAAAACAAACATTTATTTCATTGGAAATGGCTGTCCCTGAAGCGGGGGAGTGAGGGGCGCCTACGACTGCTGACCACTTGCCATCTTCCTTCTGAATCTAATACAACTGGATCTCGTGGTCGGTTCCAATTGATTGGCGAAGGAAAAGGGGGAAAAGGAGTCGTTCGGCGTGTGGGGGTGGGTGTAGATGGGGGTGGATTTTCATCCTCTTCTGGTATTGTACTTTCTGACGGTTCCCTCTGCTCCTGGTGTCGCAGTCGACGCATATACCGGGCCTCATGGGGTCCGCCTCTCCCCGATTCCACATAGCTTTTAGTCAGCGCTCGGCTATGAGTCAGTTTCTCGGGATCATACGGTTGGCGCGTTTGGGTATAGATATCAGCGGCGTTTGGGTCGAGTGGGTCCGATGGGATCCGTTCGGATCGACTGGTCGATGGTTCGGCGGTCTCTGTCTGCTGTCTGCCGAACGGTCGTCGCAGAAGTGAACCAAATGTCCTGGACGTTGGTGTGGGAGTGGATGTCTGGGTCTGTTGCTGTGGGTTTATCCTCGTAATAGTCTTCGATGAGACCGAATCCCATCTGTTCTCTGGCGCCTTCCCTCAGCTCTGAGACGTATGGCTCGGGTGTCTGCGCCTCAATTCTGGGCCGTCTCTCGGGTTTGTCGTCATAACGCCTTCCAATCATTCTCTGGTTGTATGACTGCATCTCCTCTTGTCTTCTCTGATCCCATCCCTTCTGTCTTTGCATGACTTCAGTCTGTTTGCGACTCTGTCTGAAGGCTGACGACAGGATCTGCGGCACATCCCTCTTGTATTTCTCCAAATTGAAGGGCCGTTTGGTTTCGCGTTTGGCATTGAATGGGTCGCGAATGATCGGGAAGTTTGTATCCCTTCTCATGGCTTTGACGTCTTTGTCTATTTCATGACTCTCTGGTGTATTGACAGCGAAACGGGACTCAAACTCTTTTCTGCCTTTGCGATGACTGGCGCTCAGCAATGATTTCGTGCGATCACTCATCTGCTCGTAATTGGGGTACACGTCGTCTATATACGGGTATTTCGGTGTATTTCCACCGGTCACTCGACCAGACATGGCTACGGGAGGTAGTGTCCCCTGACTGTGTCCTCCGACCTGCTTATACCTCTGTGGCGTCATTGAGGGCCCAGTGTTTCGCATTGACTTCTGTTTGTACCGGAAATCATGCAATTCTTTGGTAAATGATCTGAGAGTCTGTGCATTTTGGGCGCACTCTGGGTCCATGGAATCCCTTTCCAATTGTTTGATTTTCAGCAACAGTTCACTGATGGGCCGAGTCTTCCAATAGTCAATAGTGAGCCAAGTTTTGGCCGTCCCTTCCGCCTCATACCTCTCGGACTCCACGAGATATTCGCCGCGTTTTAATTGTAAACCCAATTCTTGAGACGAAGCATCCGGGGGTACACTGAAAACGGCCTCCTCTTCACTCCCACTGCTCCCTGTCCTGTCTTTCGACATCTTTTTGTGTTTGTGTTTTAGCGTTGGATTGAAATTTGAATACTGACTGCGAGATTCCCATCCATTCAACAATTAAATTAACTGTATTACAAACACTCAAACCGTTTCATTACAACCGTTCCCACAGTTTTTATCTGAAAAAGTCTTTGAATAAGTTCTTCAGTTTAATCCAAACATCAGATGTTTGTCTCGCATTCAACGCTCGTATGGATAGTATTGGTGGCCATCAATGGTGTGATGGGGGATACCATGGATGTGTGCGCTTTCAATGACACCATCATGAATAAACTACCCGGCCTTTTCCTAATCGGTGACACCCTTTACTTCGGGAACACCACCTATTACTACAGGGCTAACATAAAGGACAAGGTTTGGAAGTTCGACGGCGGGGCTGGCATTGGGAGTCTCTTCACTGATTGTAAGCGTTCTAATGAATCCCTTGACACTACTGTCCATTGAATGACTAACTTCTTAATCACCCAAAAGCGGCCCAATTTTCTGACATCACGAGTGCCCTGGACTTTGGCCCCGCGAAGCAATGCAACGAATTGGAGACCAACTGTGCGCTTATGACCAAAGCTTTCAGCAAGAGTTTTGTGGTCGGCCACATGGGAAGTGGTGGCGTCAAACAGTTTGGGTACAAAGCCTACCAGAACGGAGGCGGTGCTCCTCACCCCCGTGACCGACGTGAACGACATGCCCTGGAATTTGACCCTAAACGCCGCCATTACGGGCACTAATAACAAGTTTTGGCCGATTGGTAACTGTAGTGAGTATTTGTTCGCATACGACGGCACAGACCAACGCATTTATGCCTTGACAACGAGACCGTCCATTGGGGACGTGACCACTAAAACCCCTATAGTGGAAGGTCTAGTGGCTGTTACTTATGAACTGTATTATCGACAAATCGACGGCCAATTTAATTTCACTATAAAAAAAGCGCTGCGAAAGTATTATGGACTTGTGGTCAGGAATGGCAATATCTTTGCATATCAAGACAAAGAGCACGTCTATCTCTTAGATCCCAACGGCCGGACAGGAGTGGCGACTGAAGTGAAATCTGTAATACTTTTGATGCAAAATATTTGTGATTTTTACTGACAATTGATTCTCAATTCAATTCATTTAAAGTATACTTTGAAAGAGTTCTTGAATTGCAACCAAAGTTCACCCCTTTTGTTACCGTCTCATATTTTGCCGAAAAATGACAACGACCCTGGATCAGATGGTGACCCTGTACCTAATGACAGCGCTACCACCCCATCCAATGGCAACGAAACGGGTGGCAAAGGCCCTCCGGATAGCCCATAGAAATTCATGACTGTATTGATCGTGTTGTTTGTGATCGCAGTACTCATTGCATTCATTTGTCTCATCTTTTTCTGTGAGTCTTGCACATGAGGACATGCTTTCCGTATCTTATGTCTTATATACCACTCAATGTGTTTCAGGCATGCGATCAAAGAGTGGACAAAAGGAAACGGTTCTCACATCCAAACCGGACTCCAATGTTAAATCAGAATCGCTATCAAAGAGCTTTCCGTATCTTATGTCTTATATACCACTCAATGTGTTTCAGGCATGCGATCAAAGAGTGGACAAAAGGAAACGGTTCTCACATCCAAACCGGACTCCAATGTTAAATCAGAATCGCTATCAAAGGCTGGGCCGCCGACCACACGTTCAGACAGGTCTAAAACCTCGGTTACCGGTGCCGCTAAGGGATCCACTCAATCGAAGATTGGTTCTCAAAAAAGCAATGTATCGGATGTCTCCGTCCGATCCAATGCTAATTGATTTGCATTCATTTCTATCGTTTTGTTCAAAATTATTTTTGTTATTCAATTTAGCCTCTGATCTCAAATATGTTTTATTTATTCGCAAGTTATTTGCCGTTTAAATATTGTTTGAATAAAAACCGTTAACTTTATGTTTAATTTGTATTGTGTATAGAATTCAATAATAAAGGGAATGAACGCGAATTCAATATAAGTCATACCAACAATAGTAACACAAATATTTAAATTATTACACAAGTCTTAAAACAAGTCTTAAATCAAGTCTTATTCAAGAAGTACTGAATTCTCTTCGAAACAATTGATCAGAAAATGGTTGAAAGAAAGCCTGGATTCTGGAGGCTTCAGGAATCTCCACATATGGACCCAATCGTACCATTCAGTCAGAAAACGATGCTATGGAGTGAAGAAGGACTCGAAAAATGCAAGAAATATGTGGAAATGTTTTCACAAATGCATCCAAATATTGCTGATTCTGAGGCCAATTCATTGGATGAATATTACGAGAATTCAAGAAGAAATTCATTGAAGGCCTCAACACTGTCTGACAATTACTCGTCAACCGATGTCTCGTCACAGACATCGATGGCTTCAAAAGATATCAGCAATACATCAGAAGACTCTTCACAAACACAGACAATCCCAAGAGATGTGAGCTATACATCTAAAGACTCTTTTGGTAAAAGTGATGACAACTCAACAAAGAGTTCTGCAAAGTCTGTGATTTCTGAAAGCAGTGACGGAACCATATCTTTAGTCCTTTCAAAAGATGGATTTTCAAAGAGTCCCGACTCGTCTGCCGAGTCTTCAGTTGTCGGTTTCAATGCGTCCACAAATACATCGGTTATTAGTCTGCAGTCATCTTTAATGTCCTCAGAATCGGACGCCTCTTCTGGTAGTCCTGTGATGGCGGCGACCATGAGATCCACTCTCAGCACAAGAAAGTCTAAACAGTCGCCACTCAGTGAAAGTCCAACCAATGTCTCGGAAATTGACTCGTATTTTGGACAACAGTTTCATCAAAAACTGATTATGCCGATTATTAACCGCTATTTTGTATACCAAATACTACGCGGTTTAAAATACATACACTTGGCTAACGTACTGCACCGGGACCTCAAGCCCAGCAATATATTAGTGAACTCCACGTGCGAACTAAAAATCTGCGACTTTGGACTGGGCCGGGTGGCCAACCCCAACTACGACCATACCGGTGCCCTCACTGAATACGTGGCCACTCGATGGTATAGGGCGCCGGAGATTATGCTCAACAGTAAGGCCTATACTAAAGCGATCGATGTTTGGTCTGTTGGCTGAATATTAGCCGAGATGCTCGACAATCGGCCCCTATTTCTAGGTATTTAACTACAGTTCCCATCATTTTGAAAACCATCAAGCAAAATATTCCAAATAAAGGTTTTTTAAAAATTATTACGTAACATTAAATAGCCTTAAACTATGTGGATCATCTGAATCGCATACTGGACGTATTAGGGTCGCCATCGGTCCACGACTTGAACTGCATAATCAACCCGAGAACCCCGACATACATCCAGTCCCTACCTTTCAGACTAAAGTTAACCTGGGTTCAAAAGTATCCCGATGCTAATCCGTATGCCTTGGACCTGTTGGACCGGATGTTAACATTTAATCCGTGGCAACGAATTACGGTGGACGAGGCACTGGCCAACCCCTACCTCCGTGAGTACTACGACCCACAGGACGAACCGGTACCCGACCAGCCCTTTACTTTTGAGATGGAGTCGGACGACCTCCCAAAGGAGGTGCTGAGGGAACTGGTGGTAGAGGAGACGTTCAGGTTTCATACTCGACCATATAATTTAGTAGCATGATTAAATTCATTTATTATAATATTAATTGTATTTCTAACCCGTTAATATGTTAGTTTTCAACAACAACATCGAAGTTTAAAAATTAAACTTTATTAAAACGATATTAATAATAATAGCAAAGTTGAAACTAATGTTTGGATTTTTAAACCCGCAAATGTAGTTTGCAGCGTTTATTTATGTATAAAATTAAAATAACTTTGTTGAAATATTAAATGTATACAATTTTTATATAAGTAAAATAATTTACAAACAAAATCAAAGTAAATTATACTGTATATTTATCTAGTTGTAATAGTTAATCACTGCAATAAATACAATTATAAAGTAAGTACATTATACATTCGTTATGTTAATAACAAACAGTCCATATGTGTGACTGAGGTTTAAAGAGTTTTATCAATCAATTCAAATACATATTGAATTATAAGGTGTTTAAATTTAGGTCACATATTATTTGCACAGTTCACTATGTATTAATGGGGAACCTCGTTAGGTGTCAGCAAATTGTGCCAGGATAATCTGCAATAACAAAAACTCTATGATCATATCTACCATTTGAATTGATCAAACTTTCCGAATATCACCAACTAATTCTGTAAATTCAATAATAGTCACTGGTGACATGCACATTTTACATATTAAATAACATTATAAATATAAACGGCACTTCACTAATACTTTGACGGCAATTATCCGTCACATTTTAATACAAATTGTGATTATATTTACGGAAAATTTAAGTCTATGAATTCATATAAAAAATTACTGTATGATTGAATAGCCAACCATATTTATTATGTTATTTAATATGTAAAATGTGCATGTCACCAATGACTATTATTGAATTTACAGAATTAGTTTGTGATATTCGGTAAGTTTGATCAATTCAAACGGTAGATATGATCATTGAGTTTATGTTATTGCACATTATCCTGGCACAATTGGCTGACACCTAACGAGATTCCCCATTTAGCCTATTAATGGCCAACTTTAAATTCATTTAACTATAGCTTTTAAATCATCGATTATTTGATTAAAAGTTGGCCTATCCCGATTATTATCTAACCAGCACCGGGTCATCAATTCATAGACAAACTTAGGACAATAGGTAGGACATGAGAGACGATGACCATTTTTAATGTAATCTAAAATATCTCTATTTTCTACCCCGGGGTACGGTGTATCACCACGGGTAAACAGCTCCCATAACAGTATCGCATAAGACCAGACATCTGTTTTGGTATTATATGTACCCCTTTGTAGGCTTTCCGGTGCCATCCATTTGACGGGTAGTTTGCATTTAGTGTTATCACTGCTATAGTAGTCCATTCCGTAGATATCGCGGGAAAGTCCAAAATCTCCAATTTTTACACATAATTTCAAGTCTAACATACAGTTCCTTGCAGCCAGATCGCGGTGTATAAAGTGGTTGTTTGCGAGGTAATCCATTCCTATATTTTAATCAATTTTAATTAATGTTTATAGATTTCATTGAAACTTAAGCGACATATAATTTTAAATATATAAAATAATTAAAAATATAATCAAAATTGGCATAACACATTTTATCACTAGATAATTATATTAATTTATGAAACTATATAACCTAATTTTAACAAACCTTCAGCAATGTCTAATGCGAATTTTATTAATGTCTCGCCTGTTGGATTATTTTTATCATCACGTAGATACATTAAAAGGTCACCATTTTCCATATATGGCAACAAAATTATTGGTTTACCATTGTCATCGAACGTTACCCCCATAAGTTGTAAAACATTATCATGTTTAAAACTCTTTATTGCAATAGCCTCGTTTAGTGTTTTGTCAACGTCTATATCATTTCCAACAATACCTATAAAGTTAAAATAGGTTTGTACAGTATAATTCATGTTGTTGTTATTATTAGATAAAATTAAGATTATAAGTATGTTATTTAAATTTACTTTTTGCTGCAATATCCAGGTCTATTCTACTATTTTTAATATGTAGGATGGCTTTATACACCTTTCCAAATTGTCCATGTCCTATAACGTTTTTAAGCTCTATATCATGGAAATCGATTCTCAATTTGTATGAATCCAATATGTTATCAATTTTATTAGAAATTTGAGAATGTTGATCAATTTTCGAATCATCAGTTTGAATGGAAATGATATTTTCATCAGTGACTATTTATTGATAAAAGCACTGTGTTAGTGGTTATTCAAGCTAGAGTAAAATATTTGTAAAAATCTGCTCACATGTATCATTTGTACGACCATCCTGGTTATTTTGTTCATTTAATTTGTCAAAATTTTTCAATCGATAGGTAGTTTGGTTAGACCTTTTAATTTTAATGTTGACTTGTTTTTTCCTGTAAAGATTTAATATTATACCGATGATTAATACAATCACTATAACTGCTCCGATACTAATTATTATCCAAGTTGTAATGTTATTATCTATCTTGTTTTCAATATTTGTCGCATTTGGTGGAACAGAATAGAAGTTATTATGATAAATCTCTGTCGCATTTAGTAAATTAGTATAGATGTTATCATGATTAATTTCAGAATAATCTAATGTTATAAATGATGTATTATCGTGTTGAATTTTTAAAGTATTATTATCGTGTAAATGGCCAATTGTAAAACTTAAATTTCTGCCAACATTAACAATTATATCCCTGTTATATGTATCATACCCACTAGGTTTCCAATAACAAATTAACTGATTTGAATTGAGAGAGGTAACTGAACATGTTTCGTTTCCAATTTTTACTTCAACATCCGATATATGGCACCCTTTATTAAGGTGTTTACCATTTATTATCAAATAACCATTTTTATAATATTTCTCGAAATTAGTATCGTCATAGGGATTGTAGATTGGATTCCGATATATTTTAAATTTAGGAAATGGATCGTTTTGGCGGCTACTTAAATTCATTACAGATTTCACAGAATCTATTACAATACCAAAATCTACTTCGACAAAATCACGATTACTACTAAAATTTAGTGCATTCATTGGTACGTACGGGCTTTTACATATTAAATCATCATTGGGATAAATTGGGTTTACGCAATCGCCAAAATATTTTATCTTTTCAACAATCAGATAAACATAAACTGGATTATTAACATCATTCATATAATTTGCTAAAATAGTAATAACAATGCCACCATTTTGAATTGCTTGCAGTTTACCATGGCCGCCTGAGTAAATAATTTTAACTACCGGATTTGGATTATATCTAAAATTTAATTTTTTAATTTTATGGATTCTATTATCGAATTGAATTTTAATATCAACATAACCCGGCTGCTTTGCACTTGGTGAAATAACTTCCATTCTATTATATCTTCTATTGTAATTTTTAATATAACAGTAATTGTCTCCTAAAATTACATTAAATGTTGATCCTGCATTCATATATTCACCACCAACTTCGATTTTAGTACCACCGTCAATTGGTCCATACAAGTGATTGATATATTTTACCTTAGGTGACACCATACTAAAATATTCAACAGACTTCATAATGGACTGTTTATCGATGCTTTTACCATATATAATAATAATAATACCATATTCTGCATCTAAATAAAGTGGCTCGTTTTTTACCCCATGTGGACTCTGAACGACACAGTTAATAACGTTAGAAGGTTCAAGGTCGTAATTATCATGAATATCAGCGCGTTGACAATTTATGGTTTGGTTGTTCAATAATTTAATATATATATTAAAGATTTTATATTTATTAACGAAATTAAAACCTTGTATAGTGATATTTGTGCCACCCTCCCATGGTCCTGATCTCGGATAAAAGTATTCTATACTTGGTGGTATATCGTGACAATTAACCATGAAATACAATGACGAAAATCCTAATAAATAAATCACCAAGGATAATAAAAGTTGATTGTTGCTGCGTGATAATTGAAAATAATTGAATTGACAATAGTCATGCTTCATTGTTTTGTAGGGAACAAATAATTAATACATTCAGCATGTTGGAAAATTGTGAAATTAGGATATAGTATATACTGTAAATCAAATAACCAATGACTGTTATATTAAATATAATTATTGTTATTGCAGTTTATTTTATCATTAACTTCCTATTTGATTACAGGGTTTAATATTTATACTTCATAATCTTTTGCTATAAGAAATAATTTTTGCATAATATACAAATCAGTTTTGCATGTTGACGTACTGTTACTTATTTTAAAATGTCAAATAGCAAACATTATTTATAAATACTATTGAAATAGTTTAAGTTTATTTTATCACTTCGTAGTTGATTAAAAGTTTATAATTCAAGAGGAAATATGATATCACGTATGAATAAGATTTTGTTAAATTATATATATTGAGTTTACGTTACAAATGCACAATAGATTTATTGAGGGCACTGCCTTAATATCCATACCAGCCATACCCGTCATACAAAAGCGAGAGAGCTAGTTATTTTGAAAATTATAATATATTAAAATTTTATTAATTTCTTACAAACATATTTACTTATACTATAATTAAATGAGTTAATAATTTACTAATTATAATTGTAAACACATATAAATTACTCTTACTCTCCCATTCAGAACCGCCAAATTGGGAGTGAGAGAGCTATTTATGTGTTTACACTCTCGCTTTTGTATGGCGGGTATGGCAATTAAGGCAGTGCCTTTATTAAGATCAAAATAATTATAAAATAGTGATATGTAAAACACATTAAAGATTCTGTTTTGAAAATTTCATTATTATACAGTTTTTATTTTATATAAACTAGACATATAAAACATAATTTAATTTATAACGACAAATTATTTGCGATAATTAGGCAAATATAATAAACGTATAGTTTTATATCTATACCGAAACCATATAAATATTTATATATAAAAATGTTCAATACAAACAAATAATTGTCAATGTTAATATAATATCTTACGACTGTTAATATCGCTAGTATATTTGTTGACCTTGATGTTGAAATTAATATTGATAACTCACCATAGTTTCAGTTTAAATAAATTTATATTTAAATTATTTATATAAATGAATAAAATGTTTAGTAATAGTTAGTTATTTAAATTTTATTGAAGCATGAACTTGTAAAACTATACATGTGATAAGTATTTATGAAAACATTTATGTAAATTAAATATATTTTTAAAAATTTTAAATTTATGAAAATTAACACAAAATATTAAGCATTTTGAAATTAGTTCCATTCACTTGTAACCGTCTGTATATTCAGCAAAATCTAAAATTAATAAAATAATTAAAACTTTAAATATCTATTTCATATAATAATATACAGTATATAGTACCTAATTCTTGATCATGATTTCTAGAATTATTAATATTATTTTGATTATCATCGGATTGCATGCTAATTTGATTAAATCGATAATTTTTAGTAGTTTGATTAGCCGTGTTATTGAAACTAGTTATCCTGTTTCGTTTTAACATATAAATTATAATGAAAGATATTATTACTATCGCAATAACTCCAATAACGACGCTAATTATAATCAACGCAATATTATTTTTACCATGCTCAATATTTGCTTCTTGAATTAATGTATACTTAACAATCGAATCAACAGTAGTAGTTTGTTCAATTATTGAATTATTAATGTTAGTATTATGAATTGTTGAATATTCAGAATTAAAATTTTTAACTATTGGATCACTAATGGTAAAATCTTGATTACTTAAATTAGTGATGTTAATAATTTCGTTTATTGGATAAACAGTGTAAATTGTTTGAATAGTTGAACTCTCCGTGTTAATATTTATAATTGTCGAATCGTAATTGTTAAAATTATGAATATCAGTTGCTTTGATATATCCTACGTCATATGATTTAAAGTAGCCTATAATTTTAACCTCAATCTTATAATCAGTAATATTAAAGTTAACATCATGTCTATCAGGGATCCACCGACATTCGAGTTCATTTTCGGTAAGCGAGGTCACTGTACATACTTCTTTGCCAATTGTTACTTTAAAATCTGTTTTTTGACACGCATAATTAAGATATTTGCCCTTAATCACTAAATGACCATTGCGAAAATACTGTGTTGTATCATTGCAATCAATATGATAAAATTCTGGGTTACGGTAAATTCGAAATTTTGGAAATGGATCATTTTGGCGCTCACTAAGATGTATTACAGTTTCTGACTTATCCATGATGAATCCAAAGTCTAAATCCACGTACAATCGATTATCATTATTAGCAAACTGTGCTAGGTGACGACTAAAACACCACATTTTATCAGACGATGTAGTTCTACAAAAACGCTCGGACCGTTTCCCTTCAGCTTTTACAAATATTTTCCAATTTTGAACAACATCCAAATTTTCTCCGGTTACATTTACCGTAATGTCACTATACATTAGGGAGGCAAATTTTCCAGGGCCACCTGAGGTAACGTTGAATATTATCGGATCTACTTCATATGTGAACACATAATCGGCTACCACCTTTAGATGCTTGTCAAATATTATGCTAACCTTCACATCACCAAGTTTCTTTCCGGAATAAGTTAGGCATCTAATAAGAGTGTTCCATACATGCCCGATGCGACAAATTTGATCACCCACATAAACTTCGATTAATGAACCGCCATCTAAATATGAGCCGAATATAATTAACTCAGTTCCACCAGAAATTTGACCTCGATCAGGTTTGAACTTTATAATTTTTGGTGTTACAAAACTGAACACATTGCTCAAATTAATGGTATGTTGCTCGCCATAGTTGACTACAATTTTGCCTTTAACTGGTACATTTTGTGATTTCACCAAGGTAGAGTTTACTGGACTCTCGACAGTACATATAATAATTTGACGAGCATCCCTGCTAGATAGTTTATAAGGTAGACAATTAACTATATCATTAATTAATATAATATTGATTTTGATATTGTCAGAATTGAAATCTAAATGATTCCCCTTGAAGGTGATATTAGTGCCACCTGTCCAAGGTCCTGATTTTGGTGACCATTCCTTTATTAATTGTGGAGTCCTTTCATCGACATTTAGCATGGATTTTGTAACTAGTATTGTTACCAGGTGTTTTATACATTTAGTCAACATTCTAGTCTAATTGTATTTAGAATATTATGTAAACTAAAAATAAATAAAATCTTAATTAATTGGTATAAAGAGTTGTCCAGAAAGTACTCGCACTGGAATTAATTTGTAAACTAGANTCGCACTGGAATTAATTTGTAAACTAGACCAAATAAAAATAATTAAAAAATATATAAGGTCGCATGTATTGTATGATTATTTTCAATGTTTCCAATGGCATCTATCAATGGAAAATACGATATTTAAACAGCTCTAGCACATTTATTTGTAGTGATAATTGAAAAATTTTAAATGTCCCTCAAGAGCACATCTTGAGCTTTATCCAAATCACAAATTAGATTTATGCTAAGACTTGTAGTTTTCCCGCTATAAAATATATCCCTTTCCTCCCGGTGCTACAAATTAACAAAATATTTTTAATTTTTATATGATAGAGTATTACATTCACTACATTTTCCATATCATAATTTTGATATATTCCAATCCCTCTTGCTTCTAAAATTATTTTAAACTCAGTTTTAATGGTATACCGGTCCTCCCTGGCCAAAAACTATTCATTATAGAGAAAATTCATTAGGGGCATGTATCCGTATTTTTTAACGCTCTTACGAATGGTGTACTTAAATTCCCTCTAGGACTTATAGTTTTTGCTCTAGACCAGGTACCAGTCCCCATACCAGCCCTTTACAGTAACATATCTGTGTCTTCGGGAAATGGAAGACCATTAAAAAACGAAAAAAGTATATTTTAAAATTATTTTTATTTGAAACCCGTCCTCCCTGGCCAAAAACTATTCATTATAGAGAAAATTCATTAGGGGCATGTATCAGTATTTTTTAACGCTCTTTCGAATGGTGTACTTAAATTCCCTCTAGGACTTATAGTTTTTGCTCTAGACGAGGTACCAGTCCCCATACCAGCCCCTTACAGTAACATATCTGTGTCTTCTGGAAATGGAAGACCATTAAAAAACGAAAAAAGTATATTTTTAAATTATTTTTATTTGATCTAGTTTACAAATTAATTCCAGTGCGAGTACTTTCTGGACAACTCTTTAGTATATATGGGAATAATAGTACTATTTAGAAGAAAGGTAATAAGGTAAATATAAAGTATAAAGATCATTATAATAATATATTAACGATGATTTTATAATTGTATATTTAAAAATCAATAAATTCATGCATATTCCAGTGTTGACAATTTCAAAGTTTTATTCGCATTTATTACCGGGCACATTTAAGTATCAATAGTGCATAGTGTACAATGTTACTCAGGGACATATACCTATCGGTTGGTAATCCGTTAAAACACATACACTCCCAATGGGCAACCGGTGTGTGGCATAAGTTTGTACATAAGGTTAACATGACGTACATTGACTGCAATATTTATCGCAATCACCCTGATCAGTTGCCGACCCAGCGTGCGCAAACATTTTACCTGATGACATATATTGGCAACGTATGTGATAGATTTGATTAATTAATTATCATATAAATTATGTACAATTACAAAAATTGCTCACAAGTTTATGACACAATAATTTCTATAATCATCAAGCTCAAGTTTATTGCCACGAGTGCAATGAATGGGACGGCATATCTGAGATCCATTGCCAACAATCTATTATATGCCATTGGACAGCGTGCTAATTACAGGTTAGCTAGTATAAACTATAAACGTAATATATGAGCCTATTAAAGTTTTAGAGCATTATCACATTAAAATATAATTTTACAAATATCAATTCCAACAAGGTTCATTTTAAAAATAACATTCAATTGTATGATACTATTATATTAGAATTTAAATTACAAAAATACTAAAGGGTATTTCATTTCAAACCAAGGATTTGGTATTTAAAATAAAAATATTCAACATTTGAATATTTAAATGAAAAGTACCTCAAAATGTTCACCAATAATGAACATTTTATGCCTATGTCACCAAATTTGCATAACATTTGTACCTAGGTCATAATCTTAATGTAAAGTCAGAAGCGCGTGTTTTGAGTGCACAAAAAATTAGTGCTTTCCATACAGTGCTATACAATGCATGCATTCATTGATT
>CAJPVJ010001919.1:0-14558 GCA_905397405.1 Oppiella nova
ACTTAATTTTGTCTCAATTTTCTTAATTATATTTCATTTCCTCATAAAATAAGCGATCAATGCTTTTATTAACCGCTACTACACTATGTATTATAATGTCTTTTCATTTGACTATAATTTCGTATAAGTTTTTAAATCCCTAACATTTATCCCAACTATTAATTACTTATATATATACCGTCGTCAGTATGTCTTATGTTAACCTATAATTCGTGAGCTTTTCTTTTGTTTCGTAATGTCTTTGCATTTGGTTTGAAGTTTACTGTAATTATTCATTCATTTAGTTTGCATTTTAATGAGTGGAAAACCTTTTTTCCCGATCCATTTAATACAGTAATAGCATTGAATAGAGAGTTAGAATTAACAACAAGTCCTGCCATTCATTGTAGCAATGCTTTAGACTTTTAGATCTAATTATCTCTTATGGTATGAGTTGTCTCTCCCTTTTAGGCATTTCTCTTACTCTGAAAAATCATTGAATTTGTATTTCTGATCGTTATTTCCCAGAAATCAGTTCGTATTTTAAATGATTTTTTGCTTTCCGTTACAATTCAATAGAAAATGGTAGAGCGAAAAGGTTTTCCATTGCGTTAATTAACTGAGAAATGTTCACACCAATTTATTCACACATATTCTGCAACAATAGCTCTCTCTCTCTCTCTCTCATCGAGTGATTTCTTTGTCGACATTTCAATCGAGGGTTCAATAAAACACTCGTTTTTTCACTGATATATATGCACTAATCGATTGAGAAGTCAAATGTCATTTGGAGAACTCTCTCTCTCTCTCTCTCATCGAGTGATTTCTTTGTCGACATTTCAATCGAGGGTTCAATAAAACACTCGTTTTTTCACTGATATATATGCACTAATCGATTGAGAAGTCAAATGTCATTTGGAGATGATTTATGAATCGGAAAAATAGTGTTTTAATGTATTAATTCTCGAAACAATTGTGCCTTTGTTTTCGCCATTTCCGCAATAGTCAAGACTTGCGAAATGAAAACTCAATTAAAAACAATTGTGTTTTGAATTTTTGTCTCTACGTATGTCTATCAGTCTATTCACTAGTTATGATTGCGTCCGTGTTTTTGAAACGTTAATTAAATTCAGTTTTATTTTATTTTCTATGTCGACGTTTGATATGCTTTTTAAGGTTTTTATATTTAATTTGAGCCCTTATTAGCCAATTATAACAATTCGTATGAAGTAGCTGTGTGTGTGTGTATACTACAGTTGTATATATTATATTAGAAATTAATTGAATTTAAAGCCCAAGCTTTTGAAACACAATTACGTTTTTTTTGATTTTATTTTTTGTAGTCTCCGTTCACTCTCTTATAAAAACCCATACATTGCGAGCACTTCCGTCTGAACTGAGATTTTTGTTTTGATGTCTAAAACATTTTGCCATTAATTTGTCGTATCGATTGGGATTTAGGGATATCTTATCAGTGCATATATTCTTGGTTTTTGCAATCATTTCGTAGTCTTTCCACTGATTTATTTGTTTAATTATTGATGTCTTCGTGTAGTTTAAGTCCATTTATAATGAGAGATGTCTTTGAAGTCCCCACAAAACTGTTGGTGTGTTTTGGGTCTCCATTTGAAGTGGTAATGCAATCCATGCGAGTCTCCAAAGAGTGCTTTTTCTCTCTCATCTTAATTAAAGGGATCGCCAATCGTTTCAATCCTAACCTCAATTTTCTAATCACTATTTTATCAGTCGATGTGTTGTCTGATTTTTTTTTCATCCCCTTATCTATTGTCACATAAGTTGTGAATTCAAAAACATTTATCACGAATTTTGTATTTTCATTATACAGTCGTTTGATTGCAAATATAATAATTTAAAAGTCTAACTGAATATTAGATTTAGTGATAGCTTTTTCGCTGAGCTGTCAGCCATTAGTGTATTATTTAGTGTGTGTTTGGCTTTCATATTAATATCGATAGTCCTTTCGGAGTAATTAAAGCATTAGTTTATGATTAAAAAAAGGAAAATATGTAAAAAACTAGTCCTTCATTCAGTTGAATTGATTGCAAATGCCTTAAAAATACATATATTCAACGTATTCATAGCTTATTATTTTATGCGCTTATATATTATGTGTGGTATTAATTAACCTAAATATTTGTTTTTTGTCGCAATATTTTTAAATAAATGACAAACTTTTTAAACTACTTTTTTGTGTTTTGTTTGCTATTTTTATTTATTATTATTTATCCTGAAAAATTCAATGCTACAGTCTATACTCTATAAAAGCAAGTCATTGGTGATTTGAAAATTAGTTGCTTATAAAGAGAGTTGCTTTTATAGGGAATTACCATAAAAAACGTCAATAATTACGTATTCAATAAAGCACCCCCTAAATGTTCAATAATATACTTTACTTGTAAGTAAACATTAATATTCTATTTTAAAGTAATTTTCATCATAAATTCAGCATTTAAAGCAAGTTAAATCTCACATTAAGTTTAGATTTAGTTAACTATCACAAAAATGTTTTGGATATATAACGGACAAATACGTAAATTCTTATTTCATTAAATAATTTATACATTACTCTATTGTCATTAATACATGTTAGTTATAATATATAATATATCACATTATGTTTATATTTTAAAAGTAATTTATTTAATTATTAGATGGATTTAAATAATTTGCTTAGGATTAATTTAAATATTTATTAGATAGACAAAAATAAATATTTTTATATTTATAAATAATGAAAATAAATTAAAAATAGGTTCATCGCTATAAACTTAAGTTAATAATAATTAAATATATTTTATTTAAAGGTTTTAATTTTTAAAATCATTTTCAATTTATATTATTTTGCTTTAATAGAGAGAATTGCATTGATTGTGTTGAAAATCCTATTGCTTTTGTGGAATTTTTGCTTTTATAGAAATTGCTCTTATAGGGAAGCTTTAACATTACACTTGCCATAAAAGCGGCCGGTGCTTTAGAAATGTGTTGCTTATTGGGAGAATTGCTCTTGTAGAGGTTGCTTTTAAGGAGTATAGACTGTATTTTATTATAATAATTTATCAGTAGTTTTGATCTCCAAATGTAATATTAGTTTTGAATTTTTCTTATTTTTTTGTTCGCTTCTGAAATGAGAATAAGTTTTTTGTTAAAAATGATTTTGAATTATAAGTAGATTTTGAAATATAGATGTTATTAGTTTTTGAATTATTTTGATATACAAGTGTTGTCTGTTTTCACATTTAAATTACATATTTCTTTATACACCAAAGGTTTTCGCACTGTTTTGTGTCTGTTTTTATAGTGGGTTTGGTCTCAAATGTAACATGAATTTTGAGTACATATTTTTTGCGAGAGTTAATCCCCTCTACAAAACCTATGGATATGTTATTAATTATTAATAACTATTTTGTTTGCATTATGCGATGGAAACAGACGGTGCNAATTCATCCCATACTTCATCATAACAGTTGTCAAGGGGTACCCAATGTTTGGCATACCCGGCCACGGGGCTGACTTAGCCCAGCGATGCCTAACGGGCACCACATGTCTCATCACACTATACATAGCATATAGACTGATGCCTCTATCGGACTCCACCACTATATACCAGACCGCACCGGTATTCGTACCTATATTCACGTATTTCATATTCAAGGAAAGGCCTAAAATATTCCCAATCGTAACCGGTATCATCACAGTCATCGGGGTATTCATAATCTCAAAACCGGAGTTCATATTTGGAAGCTCCAGTAGTCTTGATGATTACGACCAGAGGTGGTTGGGTATCATACTATCCACTACCGGTGCCATTACTAGTGCCATGTCCATCATAAACCTCCGTAAACTCGCAACGACCCCGGTGCCCGTGGTGGTCATGTGGTACTCGGCCACTGTCGTAGTAATAGGCAGTATCGTACTATCATTTATAGATACCTGGACAATGCCTCGGGGCGTAAAAACATGGCTACTATTATTGCTCATGGGGTGTGCCGGTGCTCTGGATGAGTACTTCCAGACCACGGCGTTTAGGTACGAGAGCCCGGGACCCATAACGGTCACCAGGAGTTTTAATTTTGTACTTGCGTTTATATGGGACATGGTCATTTTTGGGGAGTCCCTCCAGTGGCAGTCCATTGTGGGCGCACTACTCATCAGCGTATGTGTATTGTTAACAGCCGTTCATAAGTGTTATCATGAAAATCGCCAAAAGTTTGAGGACTTTGTTAAGGATTTGTTTAAACCTAAAAAATCTGATCAAATTACTGCTGATATAGCTATTGAGACCATTGGTGTTTAGTTTGTAAATGATATTTGTTAACTACCTATAAGTTAATTGAATGTCCCGTAATTATATTATTTAGCATTATGTTGAATATTTGTTTAACTTAAAAATATAATAATTCATATTGTATTTATATCATAATATTTAGAATAGTTTTACATTCATCAGGTACTACTAAAAATATAATATATCTGCTTATTAATCTGTAAATATGTCAGATTATGTCAGATAATTAGATTATAGTGTATTTATAATTTTAAACTAAATTAGTTAATTAAATATTGTGAAATAGAAATAAGTGTAATATAATTCCATCAAATCTTTAGCGACAATTGGGATTAATAATTATCATGGTTAATTAAATTAATTAATTTCGTTTATCAAAACCAATAATAAGTCGCTCAACAGTATTCATATGAATAAAGCGCTGATAGTTGACGGGAACGTCCGTTTCCGGGCACCGGTAGAATCGATACGCGCCTACCATACGGGCCAACCCTAACTTCACGACCAACAGTCCGAACCGCATACCAATGCAATTGCGAGGGCCGGCGCCAAACGGCATATACGCGTACGGATTAACCCGGTGCCTATTTTCCGGCATAAATCTATCCGGGTCAAACTTAAATGGATCCGGATAGTACCGCTCCGAATGGTGCAAGGCAAAATTAAGCAGCTCCACCTGTTGACCCGCCTTAATGGTGATCCCGGTGTCGCCTAACTTGTAGTCAGTGGAGGCTATTCTGGCCAATGGCATGGATCCGGATAGTACCGCTCCGAATGGTGCAAGGCAAAATTAGGCAGCTCCACCTGTTGACCCGCCTTAATGGTGATCCCGGTGTCGCCTAACTTGTAGTCAGCGGAGGCTATTCTGGCCAATGGCCGGACCATTGAATACCGGCGCAGTATTTCCGACACGACGGCATCCAAATAGGGAAGTCGTGTCAACACGTCGTACGGTATGTCACCGGCGGTTGAATCGATGGCACCGTTTATCTCGTCGTAAAGTCTCTGTTGAATGTCTGGGTTGAGGGCCAACTCGTAGGCCGAAAATGCGAGTATCGTAGCCGTTGCCAAATACCCGCCCAATAGAAATAGGTAGCCCTGCGCTATGATCTCGTCCTCGGTCAATTTTTTATCCTTGATGTTTATGTTGAATACCTTTCGATCGATATCCAGTTCCTTCGTTCCTGCAATTTATTAATTAATTATATTTTCTTTAATTATTATATAAGTACTTGTAATATAAAATTAGTTATTATAATATTAAAAGCTTATTTTAAAATAAATCATTTTTAAATCTGTGCCCATGAATTTGTTAATTATTGAATATCTAATACTTTTTTGGATACATTAAATTACCGTACGAGTTTCAAAAGTTTAGTTTTTTAAGATCCATCTGAAAAAGGTTCCTGTATCATTTCACCTACTTTTGGTGTCACCTACACTTGTACATTTAATTTAACAATTAATTGCATGCTAAATATCTACCAAAGTTATAATGTAGTATTATGTTACTAGACATATGAGTATAGATATAATTATTAACATTTTCACAATGTTGGTCAAATGCAACAGTCCGGCTCAAAAATAGTTGACAAACAAATATAACACACATACAACACACATACCTTTATTTATATGCTCAACATTTATATCCGTGTCATTACCAGCACCACCATCATCGCCATCACTGTCCCTAATCTCGGAATCCATAAGCAGTTGAATAAAATCATTATATTTAGCACCGGGTTTCAGACGCCTTTCCGCCACAATATGTCTGACAGTATCCAAAAAATACTCATCCGACTCCCTATCCCTTGTCCTAAACCACTTTTGGAGAAATTTTGGCAAAATGAGCACGGCCAACTCATTCCACACGTTGAAACTAAACTTCTGCCTAGCTAACTTAAAAAACAAATTGTCCCCCTGTTTATACGTTTCAATTCGTGTGCCAAAAACGCATCTAGCTATTATATCCAGTACCAATCTACTACACCAATCTTGAGCATCAAGGTGCCCACCGGCCAGGGAGTCTAATGTAGCGGTAAAATCGGATAAACAGTCCCTGATTTGAGGGTACATTTGTCGCATCTTTCCCGACGTAAACACCGGCGATACTATAGAGCGAACACGTTTCCAGTCGTCCCCACACAAGTGGTTGAGATTCCGGGCGGTTAGGGGGCTGTTAGGGGTCCACACTTTGGTACGATTGGTGAACAGGTGAAAGTCTTTAACCCAAATCGCCTTGATCAGTTCAGGATCGGCGATGTTGAGCACGGGTATGGTACCCAGAAAATGACTATATTTTTCGTGTTTACGAAAATTAAGCAAGCACTATTTCAGATATTTGTCATTTGTATGAACTCATAATAAACTTAACACAGTGATTATACATTAAATGAAATACCAATAGAATACAAATTCTAGGGACTATACTACTGTTGAATGAAATAGTGTTCACCTTGATAATTTCATTTAATTTATCAAGTAACAAAATAGTTATAGCAAATACCCGAATATATTGCCATATTTCTGACAGAAATTACGTTCTCTCAGAGGGTTTGGTGTCAGGAATGCCGTGAAATAATTGCCAAATACAGGGACAGGTGTGGGACCCGGTATGCCTTGTTTGCTCCAGTAGTCGTAACCGCGAGATTTATATCTGCTTGTTCATAATGATAAATATTGCATTACAAATTTACAAATTAAATGTTACTTTTGTTTTGTACGAGCTAAATTAATATAATTATTATGATGCAGTATGCTTACAAATAAATGTATGTCACAATGAACAATACGCCAAATATTACCATGTAAAACATTGTATTGTGTATTGCTAATAAAATTATAGCTTGCAATTAACTATAATACACGCGATTATTATGTATATATAATTAACAAAACAGTGGGACTTAATTTTATAATAACTATTTAATTTAAAATAGCTTTCATTTAAATCCTATTTATAATAGCACCTTTAAACAACAAGATACAAGTATAATATGTTGCCTCATTGTTTGATGCAAAATTTTATTTTAAACTGCTTTATCATGGTATGTCACATAACAGTGGTATGTGTAATAAAAATTACATAGCAAAATGTTTCTATTTTATTTTACCGCAACTAGCCAAGGTAAACACTTTTAGATGGATTACAAGTATATTTAATATTACTAACCGGATATGTATTTATTCTCGTCAGTATATGCATTTTAAATTTAGTTTCATATAAAGGTATAATAATTTTAAAGTAAAAATTTTTTTAAGTAAAAGTTTAATTTTTAAAAATAAACAAAGTACTATTAGGTTTATTAGCTATAATTCATATAAATATTGATTATAATCAGAATTGATAATATTTAACTATACAAGTATAATTACTTAGTTCAATACAATAACAATTTATATTTTTATATTGAACATTATATCAAATAGATAAGGGGTCATTCATAAAGTATGTACGCAAAAATTGACCCCCTCCCCCTAGGCGTGCGTACGTACTTTGTGAATCATCCCTAAGATAACTTACCAAACTTTCCGCTAATTATTTTACACAATATACAGTAGTATTAGAATAGTAAACAGTAAATAACTAAAATTAACTTGTTGGCTTAATTTAACATAAATGATTTTATGTATTCACATTATTTTATATTATTTTGTATTTTATTTTATTAAAATATAATATTTTCAAGTGCCCAAATCTAGCTAATAATTAAAAGTATTTTTATTATACCTGTGACAAAATAACTGATAATATTAGATAACTAAATGGGGAACCTCGTTAGGTGTCAGCAAATTGTGACAGGATAATCTTCAATAACATATACTCTATGATCATATCTACCATTTGAATTGATCAAACTTTCCGAATATCACCAACTAATCCCGTCAATCCAATTATAATCATTGGTGACATGCACATTTTACATATTAAATAACATTATAAATATAAACGGCACTTCACCAATACTTTGACGGCAATTATCCGTCAGATTTTTAATACAAATTGTGATTATATTTACGAAAAATATAAGTCTATGAATTCATATGAAAAATTACCGTATGATTGAATAGCCATCCATATTTATAATGTTATTTAATATGTAAAATGTGCATGTCACCAGTGACTATAATTAGATTTACGGGATTAGTTAGTGATGTTCGGTAAGTTTAATCAATTCAAATGGTAGATATCATCATAAAGTTTATGTTATTGCAGATTATCCTGGCACAATTTACTGACACCTAACGAGGTTCCCCATTTAGATAATTAAACAATTTTATTAAGATCCAACATGGTTGCGCCCACAACAGTGTAAACAGTGTTATTTTTTAAAATATGCAACACCCTTTACACGTACAAGTGCCAATCTGTTACAAAAGTGTTAACTAGTGTTGAGACACTTTGATTAATTAATGCATGACTCACAACACTAGTTTTAACTTTTTCATTATAAACTTTAGAATTATTTCTAATAGTAATTGAGAAATTAAAAGCTAGTGTTGTGAGTTATGAATTAATTAGTCAAAATGTCTGAACACTAGTTAGCACTTTTCGCCCAGATTGGCACTCGTATGTTTGCACTTTTGCACAACCATTTTGGACACTTACTCGTTAAATTGTCTCATAACAGCGGCATTACACCCAACAATGAGCCCATCAAAACGCTTCAATTGTACTTCATATGCAGCCCAGAAGTCAACAGGTGTCGGCCCCACCTGTCATACAGGCGGGTGACCCGCCATTAACTGTTCAAATACACGGACCCAACACTGAAATGAATGAGTCAACGGCACCACAGATGGCGGCAAAGCAATGGAGGCGTCCGAAGCGAGTCCGCACTCTAGCCGTACTCACGGACCCTAATAGTGGCGAAAACATAAACCTCGAAGAATTGGACAAAAACCCCAAAGAAGAGTTTAAAATTTACTACAAATTTCTTATCTAGTTAATATTAGTAATCAAGACTATTAACATGCTCAAATGTTTAAAATATTTTATAAAAAAATAAAATTTTCATTATTTAATGTTGGCAAAAAATTTATTTTATAAAATATTAAGTATTAAAAACTACCACCATAAGAATGTAAATGTAAATTATTTAAATTATGAATACAGTATGTCCTATTACGATTCATTTTTATAAATTTCAAAACAACTTTTCCTGAATATCCTATTACAATTCATTTTATAAATTTCAAAACAATTTGTCTTTAATGTCCTATTACAATTCATTTTTATAAATTTCAAAACAATTTGTCCTGAATATCCTATTACAATTCATTTTATAAATTTCAAAACAATTTGTCCTGAATATCCTATTACAATTCATTGTATAAATTTCAAAACAATTTGTCCTGAATATCCTATTACAATTCATTTTATAAATTTCAAAACAACTTTTCCTGAATATAATATTACAAAACATTTTTATTAAAATTAAAATAATAAATATTCAAATAAATATTTCCCAAAAATTTAGGGCATGGTGTCACACAAATAGTAGCCCCTCTATGCCTCCTTAAGACCTTATAAAATGTCTAATATTTCCTCTTAAGTTTGTCAGGATAAAATTACAATAAAATAATATCAATTAAACTGATCATGTTGCTTGGGTCAGCGCGGCCTGGACAGTGGTTTATTTGTTAATTAATTTAATATTGTCACGTGTGAACCCCTTACGAGGCTTTCTTTGCAATCATGACTTGTCTTTTTTTGCTCGGCTTTCACTTTGATTGGATCGCAGGTGTCCTGAGAGGCTGTGTACGACCTCCCGGTGTGCCTTCCGGTCCGCACTCTTTAGTTCCGAAGGCGAATAGTGAACACTTCGCCAACGGTTGGTCTCTCGATGAAGTCCGTCGTGTTGTCCTCTTTCGCCGGAGCCTCTGTACTCATCCTCCGACCCGACTGCTCCTACCGATAGGAATGTTGGTAAGGCTTTGCCGTTTGAATTACTGTCGTCTCTTCGGAGTGTTTTGCGGTTTTCGGTCTTCACTTAACTTTTAAAAACGTTAAACTCTTTGTCGTCTAATAAAAAGATTTTATTTAAAATATGAAAAACGTATACAATAAGTAAAGTGTACAGTAATTACTAATTTAATCGACTCCTTTACAATGAATTTTTAGGAGCTTATATATGAGACTTAGGTTGAGTAGCCTATCTGTTATTTTCTAGAAACTTTTCTACTATCTAATTGTCTGTTCATTTGACAGTTGTCTGTAATTATCACAAACGTTTGCATTTGTTTAAACATTACAACGTAATGGAAATTAAGCATTAAATGTAAACGTGATCTGAATAACATTGAGTTTTACACATTTTCTCTTAACAAAAGCTTACATTTATTTTGTATTATTGGGTGTGATATGATTTTAAAATATTATTAACAATACTTTCATGATCCGGGTTTTATTCTTTTACAATGACTTGGTTATTTTGTAATATTAATATCAATATATAAAAAGACTCTCATTTAATAATTACAAAATTAAATTATATTCATTATTCTAAAAATCTATTATTTTTGAAACACTATTTAATCATTTATTTTAAGGAATATACCTGAACAATTATATGAATGTACTACTTTTATTAAAAACATTCAAAATGGATATGATTAACGGATTAATTGTCTTAGCTATCTCGTTCATATCGATCTACATTTATTGGTAAAAACTATTATAATAAAAACATATTTATAAAACTATAAATAATATATTGTAGGTCAATTTGCCGCGGAAATGATTACTGGTCTAAGCAGGGTATTAATGGTCCCAAACCTATACCAATATTTGGCAATATTATCAACACTCTAATGACGAGTGAAAAGGATCGTCTACTTGGCTATCAAAAGAAATATGGCAAAATATACGGGTAAACAAGGTTTAAACTGTCACTATACGGTATATACACTTTACTATTATTGTATATTATAGCCATTACATGGGAGACATACCGGTGCTCAGTATCGCCGACCCGGAGCTAATCAAATTAATTCTGGTGAAGGACTTTCACGTGTTCACCGGCCGGCACATAGTATGGTCGGCAAAAACGGCGATCCGTAGCCGCAATATAACCCAACTGTGCGGCGACGACTGGAAACGTGTCCGCACTATCGTATCGCCGGTTTTCAGGTCGGGTAAAATGCGGCTAATGTGCCCACAGATCAAGCAATGTTTGACGTCGTTCATGAGCTACTTGGACGTACTGGCTGAAAAGCGCCAAGAATTGGACATGATTGATACGTTCACCAAGTTCTCTTTAGACGTGGTTAACACTACAATATTTGCTACAAATATAGATGTGTACAAATCGCCGACAGATGGCGACACTACTAGAGAACACCCGTTTGTTTTACACGCGAGAGAAAAGTTCACGTATAAGGGCTGGAAAGAGATGGCGACACTAGTGTTGCCAAATTTCGCCCTTAAATTTATTCGTTTGGCCGATTCCAATGTGAATAAGTATTTTGAGGACTACGTCCGCCACCTATTAAAGGGTAGACGCGATAATCCGAGTAAAAATCACCAGGATTTTCTTCAGATGCTTATGGATGCTGAAGTAACCGATCGAAAGCCTGGCGATGGCAGTGCCACCACTCAGGATAATAGTGAAAGTCATCATGTTAATCAAGGTATTTAGCTAGTTTTAATTAGTTTTAGGTGCGAGTTAATTTTAAGTTAATCTAGATAATTGTCATTTTTAATTTACAAACTTATACTGTACTTGCTTTATATAGTTTCTACTATTCATATTTTAAGCTATCATATTGAGGCTAGCCTATTTAGATGTTAACTTGAAAATATATTTGCGAAAACTAAACTAGTAGTTATTCTAATAATTTTATATCATAAAACTGCTGTATGTACTGTACTATCATCAGGGCAGATTGCTATTATACAAACATTAAAAATAAACTTAATATTTAGTAAAAATAATTTCAAATTACAATAAAATAACATAAAATAAAATCCATTCAAAAGACGAGGAATCGTTGGCCGTCGAGCGAAAAGTGATGGACATTAAGGTTAGGGATAAACGGCTTTCCGAGGACGAGATCGTCGCCCAGGGCTTCATAATGGTCCAGACGTTTGCGGGCACCTCTTCAGCACTCGCGCACACGGCCTACGAGTTCGCCCTAAACCCTGACTGTCAGCGCCGCCTACGCGACGAGATTACAGACGCCATTAGCGCCGCCACCGGTGAGATAGCGTACGACGTGTTGGCGCGACTGCCCTATTTGGATGCCGTCGTGTCCGAGACCCTGCGCATACACGGCAAACCCTCCGCCTTGTTTAGATACACGTCCGCTGATTATAAGTTAGGCGATACCGGTATCACGTTGAAGTCCGGCCAACAGATAGAAATCCCCGTTTACGCCATACACATGTCCGACGAGAATTATCCCAATGCTTTCAAGTACGACCCTGATAGATTTATGCCCGAGAATAAGCACCTTATTAAGCCGTACACATACCTGCCCTTCGGGGGCGGCCCTCGTAATTGCGTTGGAATGCGATTAGGGTTATTAGAAATGAAGTTATGTTTGGCTCATATGGTGTTGAAGTATCAGTTCGTCAGGACTCCCAAAACGGACGTCCCGTTGCAATACCAACGATCGGTTAAAATGGTGTTCCCGAAGCGTGTTTTTGTCGGAATTGAGAAGATTGCCTAATTGTTAGATTAACCTTGCTCATTTGCAATTTTTAAAACGATTTAAAGTAAAGCTCAATTATATTCAATTTACTCGCTTTAAGAAATTACTTTATATAGGGGCATACATTAAAAAACGGTGTATTGGGGAAACTTGAATAGCTCGCTAACTACAAGTCCGAGACTGAGACGGTAAAAAGTATTATTAAGATCCATTTAATGCACAACTTTTACACTTAAAATAAATTTTATCAAAATGTACAGTAATTGAAATACTGGAATGAACGCAAAGGTCATAGGTACAGGTCAGGGTAGAGGTCATGGGTCAATATGGTTAAGTGAGTTTGAAAGATCAATAGTAGATCTTTGTCTCGGACTTGTAGTTAGCGAGCTATTCAAGTTTCCCCCACACCGTTTTTTAATGTATGCCCCTATATAATAGATTGAGTAAATTATTATGTTAGTTCGAAATATTTATACAAGTATGCTTATTATTTAATAATAATTGTAATTCAATTCCTCTATAAAATATGTTGTTCACTATTTGTCCTCTATTTATTCAATTATTTTATTAAAATGTCCACTAATTATGTCCCAAATCGGGTATCATTTGCGAGAATATTCCTATCGATAGACCACTCGTTATATTCAGACAATACTTCACTGCATTCCGGCCTATCATTGCACTGTAGGTGTTAACCATTGACTTCAATGTCACGAAATTAAAATATAAAGTTATTTTAATTAACCATAAGTGTTATGTCATAATGTACTCTTACATTTAGTAAATAATGGCATTTTATTGAATATGGCATAAGGGCGCGTTGGTGGCCGTACGGCAAATAAGTGAGGTTGATCATTTTTACAAAAAAGGCTTTATGATACTGTACTGCCGGCATGCCGGTATAAAGTGAGGCACATATTTATGAATTGTCATGCATAAGGTTGAAAAAAGCGATTCTAGTATTAATTTTACTTATAATTCTGTTTTTCTAGCATAAACCTATTTATACAACAAAAATAAACAGTAAAATGTCAAAATTAATAAGATATTTGATTTCAATTTATTTTTAATGTATTTATATTAAAAAAAAAAATTTTAAAAAACATATTTTAGACCTCACTTTACACCGGCATGCCGGTGGTTGCGCGGGAATACGGTAAATGTAAATTTCGAAATAAAAAAATTTATTTAATTAATTTGTAAAGAAATTATTAATAAAAATAAGTATAACATGTAGGTGTACCATTAAAATATTAGTGTATAATTAAATTATATTACCTCGGTGCTGCCTTTGACGGATACTGCGGGGCTGTATAAAGTGTGTATTACTTAGTAACCGGACTTATGTTAAATGTTTATAAAATCAAAACTATTTATTGAAATCAAATTATATTTATGATTGTCGTTTTTGAACAAGTGTTCGATTAAGACTTCTTTATATATGTTATCAAAATATTATCACAATTCTAGTGATATTTCAATATTTACGTCATGAAAAGGGTTGAAAAACAAGCCTTTGCTAATAGAGTTATCCATTTTTATAGAAATATAGTCAATTGTAGTAAAAGTGAAACATACCGTCATTTCGCTAAAGAAAGACAATCAAAGAGTACGG
>CAJPVJ010001920.1:0-14556 GCA_905397405.1 Oppiella nova
AGTTTTATATTTGTGGGAAGTTTTCGGTTTAGTTTTCGGAAAGATCTTCATTACATCTCTAATTATATTCATTATTTAATAGATAATTTTATATGTATTTTATTTACAAATTGCATTCAGTTTTATAATTTTTTAAACTTTATACTAGAATATCAAAATTGTTATTATTAACCTTAATTATGAATAAGCACGGGAAATTAATAAGTTTTATTGTCTAACTATATTCGTTATCCTAATAAATTTGAGAACTTACCGATAATGGCATTTACTGTATATATATTTTTATTGCTAAATAAACATAAATTTACAAATTGATATAATGATTATATAAACAAGTCAAGAGTCGGCATTGACCCCAATTGATGTGCTTGTTAATAGGGCTTGCAATCATTACAGTATATCTATCACACGGTATACCTATGATACTGTGCCATTCCCTAGCTCTCTCTCTCTCTCTCTCTCTCTCTCTCTCTGAAATGTAAAAAATAAATATATATTTCTAATTAAGTCTTTATTAATAGCAATAAACGAGTTAAAATATATGCTAAATAATTACAATATTAGATATATAAGTGTATTAATCCCTCATCAGTGATGCGCTCAAACGATGTCAACGACACCGACTGTAGTCGTGGCAAATGGACCAGATTGTGGACAGTCCTGTCCGTAATGTCTGATGAGTTTCCTGTAGTTTGTGAATACAAATTCAAAACAAAATACTTTTTTAATTAAGAAATCATATTAAGTTTTTTATTTATTTTTGTAATCAACTAACTACTAGAGTATAATGTATATAATATTAGTTAATAAATTATGTTACATATAAATTATAGTATTATAGTGTTATACACATAATACAATTCAGCTAATTCTGTGAGCTAGGTGAGATATTTTAATGGTATTTACATATGATAATATATTGTTCTCAAATTCCTGCTAGGTTTAAATGTTTAGATAAATTATCTCGCACAATAAGCTATTTTCTAAACAATTTCTATCAAATAATGAGTACATTATACCCACAATACGTTAAGTATAGTAAACCCATTACACAATCTCCGATATCATAATAGAAATAATATGTAAAGCAATAAACGATTTCTACAATTTTGTTAAACAATAAACTGTTGGCACAAACCTTATCATTAGCGGGTATTAAGCGATTTTGTTTGTAAAACTCAAATTATGAAAAACATTTTTTCATTGCTTTTTCGTGAATTTTTATCGTAAAATCATATTTGCATTACTATTAAACATTCGGTAATATAGTCGGTGTTCAATGCCTCAAAGAGTGTACACAATATGTGTATTAATACCTGTACCAGAGTGCATACAATTGGAGTTCATTATTATTATGATTATGTATTTTAATGTGTATTCCCATTTTTGAAGCCTTTTTTGCAAACCATTTTTATTCCCAAAATAATGGTATAATTTTGTAATTAGATTATAATTTTTATATGAAAATCACGATTCATTTAGTGCCGTATTATATGTGGAAAATACTTATCGGACTTTTAATACAGAATTAATGCATTTTTATAATGTGTTTGAAATGTATTTAGATTTTAAATCTCAATGATTGATGTATTTGAATGAATCGCTCGTTTGTTTGCTCTCTCTCTCTCTCTCTCTCTCTCTCTCTCTCTCAATAGTAAAAACTATTGTATATAAACACAGGATTTAGCATAAATTTGGGTAAATTATAAGTTTTTAAATTGTCTAACAATTTAACACTTTATAGCAAAACATTTTAGAAAGATTTAAATAATCTTTTAGCTATAGTAGTTAGGAAAATATATTTTTCATTAAAATGGGTAATTCAATAAATAATTTAAAAAGTAAAAGACAATTTGTGAATAATGCAGTATAAATTTATTTCTAAATTATAATATATATAAGTACCTTATATAAATCATTAAGATTTTATATATAAAGTTTGATAAAATCTTTTTTCATAAAATTATTTCGATTAATAACTAAAGATATATCAAAAGATTGATTTTAATTCGTGATTTTTGGGCACTTTTATGCTAAAACAATTGTTAAAACAAATATTTCAATTAACACTATTTTAAACTATTTTTAATGTATAGGGAAAGGGCTACAGATTTAATTATCAAATATAACAATGTAACCACTAAATATATAAAGTAAACGAAGTAATTCAAAAATTTTGAATTAGCTACTATTTACCCCTGATCCGGAATATATGATTTATGTTAATGTTATATACAAGTAATTTTTCTGAAAAAATTAAATCAAAAGTACCCCAAATATAAAGCATTGAAGCTCTTGAACATATTAATATTATTTCACTAAAATTCTAAATATACACTTTGTTTTGTTATATCAGATATCAATATAAAATTAATTCTTAAACTTTTGCTTTTGTATTTTTATGTATTACTCGTGACATACAGTGCAACAAACTTTTCGTATTAAATAAAGATTTCTAAACATAATTTTGAGAAAATGTTACTATATTTTCAAATTGAGAGAGAGAGAGAGAGAGAGAGAGAGAGAGAGACTTTTATATACATTAACTAAAATTAATTTGTAAACATAACAAAAAAATAGACTTTTTAAACCAAATATACAGTATAATAATAGATTCTTTTTTTATTAATTAGAAAAATACTGTATCATTTATTATAATTATTTCCTGAACATTAAAATATTTAATTATTAAAGTCGGATGAGTATAAATAAAAAAAACTTGAAAATACAAAAAATGAAAGTGTAACGTATCCAGGAAAATATGATAAAATTTGCTATATCATAGTGATTTAACTTAAATATAATTTACTATGTTTAAAATGCTTGTCCACAGTAAGACAAAATTGTCATTTGCTAGTTTTATTATGTATGAAAATCAGTAAAAAAAATAAATAATAGTATTTGTCGTCGAGAATTACCACCATACATTTATTTTAAAAGTACAATTAACTCATCATTAATTTTATAGTTTACAATATTATTCAACATTATAATTGCAAATTATAATGCATTACATATTAATTGCGACCAATATTTTGTTCATTATTTCCCACACTATCGTTAACCATGATGCAAATGACATTATTTGTCAAAACAAATAAAAAATAAAAACTTAATTTTCTAACTAAGCGCTTAAAATGCAAAAAGCATACAATATAGATTATAACATTAATAAATCGTATATAAAATTGAGCAAATAACGATAATTATTTCTGAATTAATCTTTATATATAAATAAAAAATGTAAAGTCTCTCTCTCTCTCTCTCTCTCTCTCTCTCTCAGATGTCTAACAAATTAGTAAGACATAGACAGCAATAGACAGATAATTATAATGAAAGTGCAATTAAAAGACACAAATTTCTCTCTCATCCTTACTCTCAGACAAATAAAATCTTATTTTTCTTTTGGTTTCTGAATGTTTTAGAGGAAAATACAGCTCAAAGACATGCAAAACGATGGCTACAGTTAACACTCTATCATGTATTATACATATAATTATTTAAATATCAGATGAATTGACAAAATCCAATGGTGTATGTAATGTGAATATAATGATAAATAGTTTTATAAATTAAGTACAAAATAAATACAACTATTTTTATTGTCTTTTTGTTTTTATTTTGGTTAGAGTTTTATATTTGTGGGAAGTTTTCGGTTTAGTTTTCGGAAAGATCTTCATTACATCTCTAATTATATTCATTATTTAATAGATAATTTTATATGTATTTTATTTACAAATTGCATTCAGTTTTATAATTTTTTAAACTTTATACTAGAATATCAAAATTGTTATTATTAACCTTAATTATTAATAAGCACGGGAAATTAATAAGTTTTATTGTTTAACTATATTCGTTATCCTAATAAATTTTTGAACTTACCGATAATGGCATTTACTGTATATCTGAAAGGCCAGAATGAGACGTACCTCTGAAAAATTGCTTTTATGTAAAGTTTGAAATTTATAAGGGTTAATATAAGTAAATTTCAAACTTTACAGAAAAGCAATGTTTCAATAAGAAATAAAAGCAATTTTTCAGAGGTACGTCTCATTCTGGCCTTTCAGATATATATAAAATAACGATTTATTTGTATTTAAATGTTTAACTATATTACTAATATATTTGTTCAGTTCTCAGCCGTAACTGGGGTTAACTACACGAACAATTATCCCGAACGTTAGTAATGTCATATAGATAGTTACGGTATACCTATGATACTGTACCATTCCCTAGCTCTCTCTCTCTCTCTCTCTCTCTCTCTGTAAAAGTTATTGAAAATATTAATTAATACTATTATATTATAAATATTCACTTTTTATGAAAGCACATCACCAAAAAGTCATAAAAATTACTCAATAAAAAAGTTGTACTTTTGAAGGCAATTATGCTCTCATAAAAAAAATAAGTTTAGCTAAAATATTTGTATAAGTAAACTAGCATTATTTTAAAAATATTTTTATTACATTTTAACAAAAATAACATACCATGTATATACTGTTCCCATAAGATCTTAATCACTAAAAGGTATACCATTTTTCGCAACACTTTTTTATATAGCAATTAAAAACTTATAATTACTTGAATATAGTGTATAAATATTTTTCGGGTTTTTATTAATATTAATACAAATATTTTCTTCTCTCCCTCTCATCACTCACTTAATGAAGTGCTTTATAATGAGTTCATAAATAGTTTGGACACATCCAGGGAAGGGATGGCTAGACGGTGACTGTCTTTCAACATATTTAGGCGCAATTTTATGACTTATTTTATTGATAGGTTAGGTATGTCTACGGTGTACGAGTATATTATTAATATATTAAATGTATTTTTATAGCAAATACATAACTTTCATAATAGTGAGATGCAATCAATCAGTTTTTTATTGTCCGTATTTTGAATATAAAGTGTAATTTTATTGTATTTATTTTAATGTTTAAGAATTATAATTATGAATTTCATTTAGTTACGGAATCCAATTCAATTATTATAATTATAATGAGCATATACGTGAAATTAAAATAAAATAATTAACAAAATTCCTGCATAAATATTTCCTCAATCCTAAATAATGGCTAATTTTCTACATTATAATGAATAACATTGTTATTATTTTTATAGATTAACAGAATTCAAATATACTGTAAAGTATAGCTAAGGTTTATTTTTACACTATCATCAATGTACTATATCTTTTAATTTGTTACCATTATGTTGTACTGTACAGTAATACGGTGTAATAATAATTATTTTACATTATTTAATTATTATTTGTAAGAATTATATAATTTATTAGAAAACTTGTACAACGGCCATATTATTCAATATTTAAATAAAATTATAATGTACCTTAAACGAGTATAATTTGATTTATGGTATAGGTCTGTATCTATCATCATTTATATTATTCTGTAATGACAATTCCCAAATAATAAATTAAATTACTTTAACAATAACAATAGGAGTGTAAAAAGTAGTTCTCTCTCTCTCTCTCTCTCTCTCTACAAATTTAAATTATTTAAAAATTTTGGTCAATGAATGAGCGATTATCGAGAGATTTTTGCGAATAAAAAAATCTTTGACACGATTTCCTATTATCAATGAAATAGATTTGTGTGAATTTATATTATATACACTTTTATTTTGAATTTTAAACAACTATTTGAATATTTTACACTTGCATTGAGAGTGAATGAGTGAGTGAGTGAGTGCGAGAAAGAGAGAGAGAGAGAGAGAGAGAGAGAGAGAGAGCATAACTTATTCAAAATTCAATTTTAACCGGAATATTTACTCCAACAATACAATGCAATTCATTTGATTCACACAAATAGAAATAAACCAAATGTTTGTTTGAACTCAAAGTGTTGTGCCTTTTCTCAAAAAATTTGAACATGTTGCCGGTATAATAAGTTATAAATTTATTTTAATATTACATGGAATTTGCTCATATTAAACTAAATACCATATCCAGACATAGATAGTAGTAAATATAATAAGACATTACTGTTAAGGCAAATAATAAATTAAATTACTTTAACAATAACAATAGGATTGTAAAAAGTAGTTCTCTCTCTCTCTCTCTCTCTCTCTCTCTCTCTCTACAAATTTAAATTATTTTAAAGATTTTGGTCAATGAATGAGCGATTATCGAGAGATTTTTGCGGATAAAAAATCTTTGACACGATTTCCTATTATCAATGAAATAGATTTGTGTGAATTTATATTATATACACTTTTATTTTGAATTTTAAACAACTATTTGAATATTTTACACTTGCATTGAGAGTGAGTGAGTGTGAAAGAGAGAGAGAGAGAGAGAGAGAGAGAGCATAGCTTATTCAAAATTCAATTTTAACCGGAATATTTACTCCAACAATACAATGCAATTCATTTGATTCACACAAATAGAAATAAACCAAATGTTTGTTTGAACTCAAAGTGTTGTGCCTTTTCTCAAAAACGCCTTCATATGTAATAATAATAATCACAATAACAATACATAATAATCATAATGTATTGAAAAAATAGATTTTCAAACTTCTTTCCGGTATTCAACAACAAATCAAATAAGTATTTCTTATTTCGCTGCGACTTTTAATTCCGGATATTTTATTGTAGATATTTTTTATAAAAAAAATATTTTTCACTCTAATGTGAGACTAAATTTAAGGGACACAGAGGTAGTAATGTTTATAAATTTACAAGTTTTATTATAAGCATGGCATTTATGAAGGTATAAATTGTATAAAATATTTGTTTTGACTGTTTTTAGTCTTTAATTCATTTAACAGATAAATTTTGTTTAATATAACGTTGTTTGAGATAATAATCACTGAATATGATATAATAATTTTTAAATTCTCTTGGTATATTTATATCATGCATTATAAATAAGGCAATAGTTACGGGCTATAATTTATATCTTATAATAACATATTTTTGTTTAATTTAATATTTACTTAAAAATTGAAATATTAATTATAAAATGTTTTATACATTTAATATTAATTTCTTAAACACAAAACAACTGTAATATAGAGGGAGTAAGTGAGAGAAATACAGATTACATAAAAAGGTTTCCCAACGAAAAACAAATTAATTTAACAAAAATGAAAACCTCTAATACAGGTGCCCATCACTATACAATATACAGCATATGAAGGATAGGTAGCACAGCACCACTCAATAGCCAAACGCATCGGAATTCATGATTGAAATTACTATTAAAATTGGATTCAATTTCGTGACACAAGAACGCGATATCACAACCAAAATAACATCAAAACAAGAAATATATGCAACAAATATTACCCTGGCATATGTATACAAGTGTTTTGCATAATAATTAGCCTTTTTCTGGCTGTATATTGTGAGTAAAGAGTAAAGTATTTATAATGCAATATATTATTGAAAGCAAGAAAAATATATTTATATTTAATTGAATGCAAATGTTAACGATATATAAACCCTTTGGTTATGTAATGCCTTATATGACTGTTTCTGGACGACGTTTAAGTGTAAACTTGAAATAAAAACTTTTTTCTAATGTTTTTTGGGCTTCATTATTGGTATTATTATTATATTTAAGTAAAAAATATAATTTTCATGAATAAGTCGTGCATTAAATAAATGCCTTTTTCTTATCGATTGGATTATTTCACTGCTTAACGTCAGGAATGTGTGATCTCTCTCTCTCTCTCTCTCTCTCTCTCATACAGTCATTAAATACAATAATTTCATTAAAACAAAAAGAATTTTACTTAAATTACTCCTAACTTTTTGTTGAGAGAGAGAGAGAGAGAGAGAGAGAGAGAGAGAGAGATTATAATACAGTTAACTCATTCTTGGCTATAATTTATATGAGGAAATGCACAACAAATCGTCTCTAAAAACAGTACACTATAGACGACATAAACTATTATTTTGCTAAATTGTGTGCAGATTTTTGTGTGAATTTCTGATATAATAACACAAACCACTTGATTAATGGATTACACAAAAACATTATTAACAGTATATTATAAAGGAAAAAGGGAAATGTATCTTAAATGTAAGATTTTGCACTTGAATTACATTTGACTAGTTAATAAAAATAGGGTTCACTTGTCCCACCGATTATTGACCATAAAATCGTAACAAAAACAAAACAATAATTTTAATTAAAAAACAAAATAGATTTTAATGTGAAATTAAAAAATAATTTCATTACTAATGCTAAACTTATAATTAATTTTTAATATAAATAATTAACAAAAAAATTATGGGAAATACCTGTTAAGACAAATTTCTCGAGGCGTTGACACTTATAGACGAAATATTTGACACAATCGTCGTGGTCGGAATTGGAGGTCGGTATGAGCGGTCACTACCGGTCAACAGAGTCAAATGCCGTAAGTGACTGTTAACGGCATTTGCTCACCGATGACTACCGCCTCCCGAGCAGCATTGTGGAAAGGACTACGAGGGACAGGTGCTCTAAGTTGACTAACTGTGATATCGGACTCAATGTGTCCATTGTCTGGTCCTGTGGGCAGAAGAAGTTGATGGTAAGGGATGTCAGGCCTGTCATGAGTTTTAATGGAGACAACGGTTGGTCGACACCTCCCTTCAGCTCTAAATGTCTTAATTGTGTGTTTGTTGATTGGGTTATGGATTGTATGATTGGGTATATCCACACATCGGTGTTAACACTGCCCACACATAGTGTATGACACTCTTTGCCTAAATTGAGATCAATTTTATATATAATATCAATCCATTTTAATAAATATGTATCAGGGAAATTTTGCATCAAAATTAGATTCTAACAGAATATTCTGATAAAGGTATAGAAATTATCAATAAATAATTAGCAAAATATTTTTTATTGAATTAAAAATGGGCACTAATAGTAAATATCATTTTAATTATTTATTATTTATACCCAGTAAATGAAGTCGAGAGCCGGTCATGAGCTCATTATCGGACACATCTAAATGGGTGAGCCCCGGGAGGCCCAGTAGTATCACCTCACAGTTCTCATCATTAAGACCGCAGTCTCTTAAAACTAAGTGCTTTATGAATGGCTTATAAGCGGTGCATAATAGCCGCCACCCATAGTCGGTAATGCCATTCAAATCTGATTTATGATTATTATTATTAATATAATTATTGCTATAATAAACTCGTTTTGTGACACACGATACGAATTTAATCTTGGACAAATATCTACACGTGTTGACCACCACTAGTATCATAACATCACTCAGTGGTAAGTTATGTATGACTAGTGTTTGAAGGGACGGAAAGTTAGCTATTAATTGATGAAACAATTGAAACCTAATTTGTTTCGCCATAATATAGGTATCCATTTTGTCTACCAGTGGTCGGCACCGGTATTTCATGAGATTATCCTCCCGTTTGGGGTTTCGGTAGATAATCCTCAGGCACTGAAGTCCTGAGAAGAGCTTATCGACGGCTGCCCTCCACTGGTGACACACCAGTCGACACTTGACAGGCACCGGTATTTCATGAGATTATCCTCCCGTTTGGGGTTTCGGTAGATAATCCTCAGGCACTGAAGTCCTGAGAAGAGCTTATCGACGGCTGCCCTCCACTGGTGACACACCAGTCGACACTTGACTTTCTCTTTGATGGACAGGTGGCTCAGCACATACATCAAGCCATCCATGTTATCCTCTAAGCCATGGCTTACGATGCCTTTTGTCTCGTCCTTATTGCTACAAGACTTACGATTAGGACTGTTATTATGGATAACATTAAGATTTTTCCACATCATTAGTATGACCAGGATTATGATGATTATAATGTACTTAAAAATCACTTCCAATATACAAAGTATTATACGATTTATTGTTTGGAAATTGTTTTACAAAACTTTTTTTACTAGCAGTCGATACACTCGACACCAAAATCATAGATCGAAAGTCACGACAAAATAATAACAAAAAATACTTTATTTAAAAAGTTTTCCAAAAAAATTCTGTGAAATCACAGCAAATGTGAACTCAAAGTAAACAACGAAATAATTGGTCCCAAAAAAGGTACAAAAAGTTGCGGTTTTTGTATCACAAAAAAGTTTGTTTTCAAACAAACACCCGGCAGAAACAAATTGTTGTCAATAAACACCATACAATTCACGCACAATAGAGTACCACAACTTCACAAAACATAGAAAAAATTGTTACTTTAATGATATAAATATACCCACATGAAAGCAAATTACAAGTAATACACAAATACTTATACACATTGATACACAAATGATTTGTATTCGTGTTTGTATTTTCTCACTAAATATTAACGCAAAATCTACTCTCAATCGAAAAGTTTGTTTGCAATCAGAAAAATATATATATAAAAGACTTTCACTTTTCTCATGTGTTTGGCTAATAATGTATGTATTTGTGACACAAGTAGAGAGTAAAAAGTTGTTTCACTACTTCTTAAGGAGTCTCTCTCTCTCTCTCTCTCTCTCTCTCTCGCATGAATCGCATTATTATTTGTTGAGTTGTTTTTCTCATTGAAAAAATTCAAATTCTCTCATTTGTTTTTAATACGAAATTTTTGTGTGTATTAAATCGCATTTGTATTGCATTATGCCATACAATACCAGTGCGATGGGGACTGGGATGTGAAGGCGAGCTTCTTTTGGTGAGGGCTTTAACACACTTTGTATTTCTTAAACTTTTATTGTTTTTCTCGCTCTCAGACTCACTCTCTCCCTAACATTAGCCTCAATTCACACCCCTTTTGCCAAATCAATCGCTATTAGAGTATGTGTTTTAAAATATTTTTCTTTTTATATTGATTTCAATTTTTCCTATTGTATTCTTGCAGTCAGTATTTTATTGTATTTGTTATCTAATTATTTTATATGCTAAGTAACAAACTTTTGTGCATACTTTGTATTGTACTTAATCTTAATATTAAAGTTTTATAATCCAAGTATCTATCATATCGAGACATACATACAGTATATCTTATACATATATGTGGTATTAGTCTGAATTTAATAACAATTTTTTATTAGTAATTAGTTATTATAACTTATGTATGTATTGCATGTCATGTCAGACAACACAAGGCAAACATATTTTTCGCATAATCTGTATTATACTGAATATCAATACCACATGAATTTTATGACCACATTATGTATTACTTGCAAAATATCTGTATTAAGAAATTCGGTTTTAATATTTTAATGTTATTTGCATTGAAATCATAAATACAAATTTTATATACAAATAATGTTGACATCAATTTTTAACTATAAAATACATGTTATGTTGAAGGTATTTAAAATACATAAAGGTCATACAGTGTACCTGTAATTAATTTATAGATAATTATTAATTGACAAATATTTCACTTATCGCTAACCAAATTATTTATAAAGTTATTTTCACGTGTTTTGAAACTATCACACAAATAGTGTTTCCCAGTACACTGTATCAAGCTAACATTTATATATTTGACATGAACCAGGAATAGATCAAAATATTACATAGCATGTGTCTATGTGTCTAAATTCCGGTATTAATACAGTACTTATCACTTGTGGAGTATGTGTTTCACAATATATAGTTCATCGCAAGCAGTCATTACATCTCAAACATCAATATAAGAAATCCTGTAATTAATTGACGTTTGAATTAAATTATGATACGATGTGTGAGTATGTGTTTTTGAGAAGACTATGAAAAAAGTATTCATGTATTTTTGTTTATTCATTATTCAATTGCTTATCAAATAGAGAGAGAGAGAGAGAGAGAGAGAGAGAGAGATGTATAGCCATGGGATGGGATGTTGTGTGCATAGAAAGAATGTGTCAATTAATATATGATTTATAAAAATTAAAAATCAAAAAAGGTTTCAAATGTGAGAAAAAATTTCGTTATACAAGCAGTGAGTGCTAAATAAAATGATAAATTGCTTGACAGCCACAGCACTGTAAGACATTATAAATATTTTGCAATCAAATAGTAATTTATTACCATTTATTTATTGACATTTTATTCGCACATAATTTAAATAAAATATGTTTTGAGTGTTATGTTAGACAATACATAAGGATATTTCAAACATCTTTTTTCATTCACAGTATTTATCTAATAATTACACAATGTTTTGCAAGTTCATTATGACATCATTTACACTATAACATAGCATGGTTATTATTGACATTTAATATAACATTCAATTTAATATTGAGTTTCCTATAGCAAATATTTTACAGTTGATACACTATAAACAAGTTCACTATTTGTTAAATCTATTATTATTATATAACAGTATATATAATATGAGTGACAATTGAATGCGGTTTCAAACGTGTCTCGGGGAACGGGATTTCACTCAAACCATTCATTACTATAGCATATGTTTTTTGTTTAAATACAATGTCTGTTCAAAATAAAAGTATTAAAAGACTTCTCGTAAAGAATTTCCGCATATTTTTAGCCAATTGTCAGACAATTGAATTCAAATTTTTTTAATATAATGCAGACTCTCATTATAATGAATAATTAACACTTGGTACATTTTTGTAAAATGATAAATCATTATTTAAATCGTACATTTGAGTAGACGTTTATTTAAATATTTTATTTGCAATTAATACTCATTGAAATTCATGCGATTTTGTTTTGCTACACACATTAAATAGTGGTTTGCAATGTTCATTGCAAATGAATGTCAAGTACCGTAAACACTATTTGAATACTCATCACTCGGTGTGTGTGCTTACCTAACCCTGGCACATTATTTGTCATTATAAATAATATATATACATTGGATTTCATGTGTGCGATCCCTTTCCGGGGACGACATGTGCCACACAGTTATATCAATGCGATTCTCATTGTAATTACAATTAATGTTTTGCATTCATTACCGCATAAATTGTCTCTCAATTCATATATCATTTAAATTATATGCAAATATTTACAGATATACAAAAATATACTACAGTTTCTGGTAGCTATAAACAGCATATAGATAATTATCAATGTGAAAATCTGATCAGAATCGCATAAATATTCCCTAATAATAAATTACTTTAGTTTTAAATATTCTTTGCAAAATGGTTGTCCACAATTTATAACATTTTCTATATGATAATCGTAACCACATTAGCATTAGTGTTTTCATGTAATTTATGATAGAAACAAAATATTTTCTAAATTAAATAAAATTCTAAAAAATTTCACAAATATATAATAAATTAGTCGATTGTTTGTGATTGATAAAAACATACCGGTCCCTCGTTATTATCAGGTCAATAGACAATTGCTTTTTCCTATGGGATTGACACTCATATTGTAAAGTAATGAATAAATATTTAATTGTATACTCGACAAATAAATAAAAATCATTAAAATATTGTGAAATCTATTTCGCTATAAGTTTTCCTTAACATTGGAAATATGCATTTGATAATGATTTTGATCATTAGATTCAATAGATTTTAATTCAATTAAGTATTGTTAAATTAAAATTGTGTTTTCCTTTTATAGGGAAATTAAGCATAAATACTGAATTAAAATTATTTTTATTGATCTCAATCAAAGGGGAATATAATATAATTCAAAATAATTATGTAATACCAAATAAATATACAATTAATACTATGCTAACTGCTAAATAAAATTGAAAATCAAATGTTTAATAAACTTAGGGCTAAACTTTTTATTTGTATCAACTCATAGACAGTAATTATATTAAATGACAAATTTCTTAAATTAAGTTAATTGTGAGATTAAATAAATTTATTCAAAATTATTCATTATTTAAGTAACAAAAGTGTTAAAAACTTTTATTATCTAAATATTTAGACAACAACAAAAGTTGTTCAAAATTTTTGATAAAAATAATGATTGTTATAATTACTAGAAATGTCATCCATTATTAAATGTTAGACTTTAATGTCACATAAGATTTTGCACATAAAAGATCTCGTGTACACTATAATTCAAAATATATGATAATTAATATTCAAAGCAAATACTGATAATAAACGCGAATATTTTTTTCGTCTAATTATATGAAATAGTATATAATTTTGGACACAATTATTATTCATATGTTTTCAACAGTAGATGTGTTTTTGAAAAATGATTTTAATTGAATATAAAGTTGGAAATAGGAAATAGTTAATAAACTTCAAAAGTCATGAAAACTTTACAAACAATAATTAGATTAATTATATATTTTAGGTGTGATTTTGAATTTAGATAGGTTTAGCTAGCTATGTATATATACAACTCAAAAAAAATTTGCACTTCAGAGACAATCCAGTATAAAAAATTATTTAAAAGTGTTTTATATATAATTTTAGTACAGTACTATAATACTGTATGTAATTTGAAAATTATTACTTAAATATTTTGAATTTAATCAAAACAAATGTCAAACCATTTCGCTAATAAACTTGTCTTTGAACAGATTTCATACAAATTGTGATAAATATAAAACTAAAAACATTTTGAGTGTATAATTTGTACATAAAAACAGTGTCGGCATTGAATACGAGTAAACAAAACCAGATTT
>CAJPVJ010001921.1:0-14555 GCA_905397405.1 Oppiella nova
TTTCCACAATAGTCACCACTTTGTTACTGTACTCCAACTCCGGAGTCAATCCATTAATATATTTAATTTTCTCTCGCAAATTACGCCGACTTATGATCAATGTCGTTTACAGACTATTTGGTAAATTGAAAGTCAATTATCTGAGTGAACACAAAGAGCATCATTATAACCAGGCACAGATCTCGAATAATACATTCTCGCAGGTATTGCTACCTAACTTTCATAGGGATGAATACAACTGTCCACATAATTGTCATATAATTGAGTGTAAAAGTGCTATCGTATCAATAGCATCAAGACATAGTGACAAGACATCAATTGTATAGATTGTACGTTTTTAACCTGATCATGCCTGTTTTGTCTAATAGTTTTGTTGCTCAATACCTTTCTCTATATTTTGAATTTAAAGCTAAGAGTAAAATGTGATTTTAGATCATATTCATGTAATTCTATTGGAATTAATAGTAAATAGCTTAAATAAAATATTTATATTTATGTAAATGTTAAAATAGCTTAAATAAAATATTTATATTTATGTAAATGTTAAATCAGAATATAATATATATTAATATATATTCAATATATCACTGTACAATTTTCAATATCATCGTGAAGTTCATATTCCCATAAACTTAAATATTGCCGGATAGAAGATTGATTATGAGTATAGATAATAACAATATATGCTACTTAAGTACAACTTTCTAATGTTATTATCTATACTCATAATCAATCTTCTATCCGGCAATATTTAAGTTTATGGGAATATGAACTTCACGATGATATTGAAAATTGTACAGTGATATTATAAAAATTAATGATAAAAATAATTTGATACAGAGGTATACCATACGTCAAGCTCAATATATTTTATTAATGTGTGATTATCATAATATTTCCTATATTAATTAATTGATGTAATTTAATCATTAAAATTCAAAATTTATGAACGTTATATACTTAACTAGTTTTGTTGGACACTTGTTTTATTTAGACTAATACATTTTAATTATAATAAATATCACCTTCAGTTTTTAAAATTTTTTATAAATATAACACATTTCAAATAAATTACCAAATATATTGTAAAGTACTGTATAGTTTTTGTTTTGTTATAAAATTCCCTGTATTTTTAATAAATAATGATAGAGTCAACAGAATATGTAAATAAAAATTTTAAATGTTAATATTATAATATAATAATAAAATATATCACAAATTATATGGTTATTCCGCTGAATGTTTTAGTGATTTAAGTACCGTATATAAAATTAATTGTTATTTAAATTCCTTATAATGTTATATCAATTTTATTTATATTCTATAGATTCTTTATTTTCTGGTTAATTTATTATATTTTACAAAGTACAAATATATATTTATTTATAAAAAGTATATAAAAGTATATCTATTTAATAATTTATAGGACGTATTCAAATATTTACATTAATGTTTGTTATTGTAAAACGGACGTGCATTCAAATTGTAAAAGTTTAAAATAATTCAATTTTAAATAAAATATATTAGTACACAACTCACATGATTTTAATACCATTTTTATATGAATACATAGATAGAATATAATCAATACAGTATTATTTCGAGAGATTTATCATTTATATTATATTAAAGTGGTTATAAATAAATGTCCTTTTAACTTTACTGTAATTTAAAGATTAATCTAGACTTTTTATTATTATATATTAATGAAATAAAATAATATTTTATTATTTTATTATAAATCTTGAAATCTTATAATCTTTCTTACAAAACATCTTAATAATTAATGTAATAATTATAAAAAACATTATTTTTATTTGTCTAGACAGTGCTTAAAAATAATTAATAATGTAATACTATGACTAATATTGACAAAGGCTTACATTATGTAAGTGTTGGGACAGGTAGTCCACAGACATACAACTGTTATGTGATGAGCACTGTTATGTGACACACAAAACCAGTTTGTATAGAGTGATATGCCATAGTATGGTTTATATAATGTAATACTGACTTTACTAAATAAAAATCATTAATTTGCGCATATTAAATCTGTGTAACTTTATTAAACAAGCTAAATTAAGTAAACCTACTGGTGCTGTAATTATTACCAAGATCAGCGCCAAAGCTTACAATATTTAATTAAACAATTGAAATATAAATATTTATTGTATATGATAAAATTTATAATTTACAAATTATAAATAATATTAGTTTAATATTTTAATTAATTGTAATTAACTAGGCAACTTATAATTTTAATTTAAATAATTGACAAATTTAATCCTAATACCGTAATATTATTTCATAATTAGGATTTAATTTTCTAAGATCAAAAAAGTGTTACAGTACTTTTATTTGTCGATTTGCAATAAATTAAATCATACAATACAGTATTTATATATTTAATAGTCCAAACCATTTTTACCCAAACTCTCAACAAGTTATTATGAAAGCTTAAATTATTCACAATATTAATTATATAAAATGTGTGAATAAAATTATTGTGATTTGTTTGACCATATAATATATGTTTAATTGCAACACATTGGGAAAAGGCATATTTTAATTAACTTTAAAAATTCTTTAAAGAATGCATAATCATAAACAAAACAAACAAAACGCCCTAAAAATGCTAAATTTATTTCATTAAAATGGTATTGAGTTTGAAAAGTAATTAAAATGTTATTTTATCCTATCATTGAATAGTTATTAACTGATACGTGAGGTCATCATTCAAATGGTATGAGTGCTTAATACAAATAACAAACTTTTTAAAATTATAACAATAACAATAATATGATATATTATATTAAACTACTGTATATTTTTTATCAGTCAATTTCTGTTGAGTTACTAACTGACAACACATATTGATAAAGCTCATTTAGCAAATGTGAAATATGAATGCCCTGTTATGATCGCACTCATACCTCCCATTATGTCTCCTACCTATTCAAGATAACTAGTTGTTGATCCTTTAATTATCAAACTATTCGTATGACATTAGCCTCGAAAATCAGATCATATTTTTAAACAATAGTTCACAAGTATATCAGTGGCTTAAAACTTGATAAATAATTTTAGTCATTAGTTTTTGAACAGAACATGAAAATATTGGAAATATTCCTAATTGTGACCAATAATAGTCGCTATAAACTAATGCATGACATAATACTTACTGATATGACTTTCCTATGTATTGGACGTTTTAAACCACTAACCCCTCATTTAGTCTCATACCTGTTTAGTAGTCAGTAGTCCTCTAACATTAAAATCTATCACATATTGTATGAAAAGATAGTTTAACTATAACTAGTCTTTTAATAATTAAAACTTATATTGTATTCAATTAATATCTGCAGTCTATTTGAATCAATAATGTCTATTAAACACGTGTTGAGCGCAGTTATCATTGCCGGCATATGGTGCCAAACACATGGAGCCACAACGACGGCACCGGTAGCCGACAAGTATGACGGCTGTACTATTGGTAAGACCGCGACCTACCAGTGCGTGGGTCTGCCAGCGGGATGTATATCCAAAAAGACATGTGTGATCGTAGCAAAAGCACAGCCGCGCACAGCACCGACAGCCGGCGCCCAATTTGAGGTCTACTGGACCCGAGCCAAAGACTCGCCCGACTCGTGGGTAGGGGTGGGTCTGTCCGACGATAGGAAAATGGGCGACGACTCGGTCACGGAGTTTATCATTCAAAAGGACGGCACAGTTAAGCCTGGACAGGGACTCACTTTCTGTAATCCCGATCCCGTCACCACTACTCTCAAGCCTCCCAGTCATAGCAATATGGTTTGTGGGGTCAAGGATGTGGACAGTAAAGGCATAACCGTGGCGTCCAGTCTATACCAGGACGGAGTGCTTACTGGAAAGTGGGGCCGGGATGAGGACATCAAGTACGACGCCTTGGACTTCAATATTAAGGATAAATCCTATTATATACTGCTGGCGTACGGCCCCTTAGATGCTCAGGGTATGTATCAAGTTTCTAATCTAATGTAATAGTTTATAAAATAATCAAACTTAAAATAGACCATGATAAAAGTTCTAATTGTACCCTTGTTTTACATATAATATATTATTTTACAAATAAGTAAAAATAACTATTTTAATTGATATATCTATTGACTTGATTCTAGGTAAAATCACAAAACACCATGAGGTCATCATATCGGATACACCACTTTCGTTGGAAGCAAATCCAGGCACAATTACTGCGGCTCCCACTCCAGTGCCCACCACTGCCCCCTCGACAGCCCCCACTACTCCACATATAAGTACGACTACCCACTCGTCATGTGCGCCCACCTCTGTCAGCATACTATTAGCTATTTTTATAACAATTTTTATTGTCTTTAATAATTAAGAAATATGATAATAGGATGTCTCAATATTTTTATTATATACAGTGTTATTTATCAATATTTCTCATAATTTGATTTTAATATAATTTTTTGTACTAATCTATTGATTAATAATGTTTTTATTTTTTATTGCTTATTAAACTAATATATTTAAGATTGAGATGTCATTTAACGGAATTACTATTTGATTTTGTAAAACATTTCACATTCTTCATATTGTTTACCTTTTAATAAAAAATTTATTTTATTTTATAGTAATTAATTAGAATTATGAAACATATTTGCGAGTAGTATATTTAATATTTATAATTATTTTATCTTTTTAAGTCATGTTGTCTTAAAACACCATTTTTGTAGTTTAATTAATTAGTAAAACGGATAAATAGACAACAATATCATTACAGAAAATATGTTACAATATATGAAATACTTTCTATTAATCGGATTAGTTTTACACCTTATCTGTGAGCACAATGTCAATGGCGATGAGGACAGGGAAGACATAGATGCTTTTGATGAGGTGACGGATGTTCAGGTTAGATAGGACTCCCATGTGAGATTTTTAATCACAAATTCACACCTTTTATTGCATTTTGTTTTTATGTCTTATTTCGTAGAATAAATATTTTTGTCATTTTTAGCACTTTTCTAATTAATCTTCTTATCGTGTCTATTGTGTCTGTAATTTGATTTGATTTTCAAACAATAAGTTTGTTTTTCTTACGTTTACGTAACTTGTTAATAATAACAAATTGTTATTCGCCTTTACTAATGAATAACAATAATATTTGTATTATTTATAATAGATTAGATTATTTAGAAAACCAGTTTACATTACTGTACAATATTGTATTTGTATACATATAATGTGATGTTAATTTTAATTTCGTTTGTTTTAATCAATTGTTTCCATAAATATGTTAGTAAGCAAGAAACGAAAATTATTGAATTTGCAAAATAGGTAAAAGGTAAATTGATAGAGTATTATAAACTTATTTATAAATGATTAGGAACTCAATATAAAATATAATTTGTATCATATGATTTAATATATGAGAATAATATTTATATAAATATTTATTATATTACTTTAAACATATTTCAGGTAACACCACCAAAAACTAACGCAAATGCCAAACCCAAACCTAATGCACAGGGTAAACTAAAACGACAGAGACTACGTGGTAAAAAGTTAAGAAAACCTAAATTTGCACCTATGTTACAGCGGATACCTCGAGCGCGGGTGGACCTCCCAAACCGCAACTGCGACCCCAGGACTTGGAGTTCTTGGAGGGTCTGTACAAAGGGAAGGACAAGAAGTCACATCAGGAGATGTCGGATAAGATTTACAATTATCTAGATTTCCGATACGAAGTCCTGTCAACGTATCTCAAAAACACTCAACTCTTGAAAGCGTTCATAAAGAGCGCGCATAACGTGACCGAAGGTTTGCAACAAATCTATGATATCATGGAAAGGGAGGATTTATCGGACTTTTTAGCAAGGTGGTATAAGGTGAAGTACATTCCCCGCAAACACCTGTTTGATATAACCGCGTCTATCAATAAGCCGGATGCCATTACTGCTAAACCTAAGACAGTACCCGAGACAAGTGCCGGTGCTGCAGGTGATAGTGATGCTATAGACCTACCTGTCAATAGGGAGGGTAATGTTGAACATTACTCTAAAGAGCATTTACTTAAGGATCTGGTTGATGAACATCGAAAGGCACAAGGTGATGCTGGGGGTGGTGGTGCTGGTGATGCCCAAAAGTCCTAAATAATTATGTGAATGCATTTGATAGATTAATATTTGGATTAATAAATACATATTTTACTAATTTACTAATATAACATTTGTATTTAAACTTATTCTTAAATAGTGTTTAATAAATGATCATGAATGATTTATTTTGTTTGTTTATTAAATTATGTTTACAGATAATAAGTACAAAATAATGAAATTAATAAAATTATATTATAAATCCATTGCGAGGTTTTCACATGTATAATAGTGAACTCAATATTATTTACCAGTACTTAACCTATTTTGTAACATATTTGAAATGATTGAGTCGAAAATAAATTAGTATAAAATTAGTGAACACTATTACCCTTGACATCACTAGGAATGTAAATTGAATATTTTACAGCCACAAAATCAATATTAATTTTAAATATTATACTGAATATTAATTTCTTATCAAATATCTAGAGAATTTCTTATTTACTTAATTGCTAATTATATTATTTTTAATGAATCCTTATAATGTAAAGATATTCTATGGGCTATTTATATTTACTGTATTAAATACATATAATTATACACCTACTTAAGGGAAAGTTATGTCTAGACTTGAGATTTCTTAAGTACTGACATATAATTTGATAAACATTTCATAGAATTTCATAATTTTAATGAATCTACTACTAACTTAACTAGTCCAAATTAAACTTGAATATTCATGAAAAATATAATATGCAGTACAGTATAAACACATGACATTCATGAGCACCTGTAGCAATGTGAAAACTAGAATACGTACAGAATATTGAGATAAACATGTTTTTATAAAGTATTTTGATTAGGAATAGTGTCATAACTAGAAAAAACAAATTAAACCATAAAAGTATGTGCTTAAAGGTTAGAGCATTTTTGCCGTAAGAATTTACACACAAAGGAATTATTTAATTAAATATATTATTATTATTTTGCCATTTATTCCGAGAACTCATTTTTATTATTATAGTCCAGAAATTAATTTAATCAAAATTCCTATTCAATATTGTGTAAACACACAATACTGTATTATATTAATATTTTTTGGTAACTGGAATTCTAGTCGTGATAAATTGTGATAAGAGATTTCAAAATACTTTTCATATATAAATATAATAGTATTATGCATAATAAATTTGTTTGTTTTTGTGTAAGTGGACTTATATTACAAGTGAATTTGGTGCTAATAATCACAATTCTTGGTATTCAATGTGACACATTAAATAACACCATAGAAGGTATGAACAAAAAAGAGTTTGGTAATCTACTTTTAATAACTCACATTTGCTGCATTGTTAATATCTTTTTATTCTTGATTAATCTTTTATATACTCTATAAGACTTAATAGTCAAAGTCTTTTAATCATTATTATACTATTAATTTAATCTATGAATTCAAAGAATAATTAATTATTTTAAGGAATATTCGTTTAAAAATAATTCTAATATTAAATCAAATTACTTGTTTAATTGTTTACCAACATGTCAGTAATAATTTTAGTAAATCAATTATTTAAGAATTAAGGTCTGAATATTGTTAGATAAATAATAATCACAACTTAATGTACATTTTAATTCATTTAATATTTTTATAATTGAATTAACTTAAATTTGATTAGCCAATAAATATAATCATCTAAAAACATGTCGGTCGTGATAAATAATTCATAGCACGTAAAACATACAATACTTTTATAATACAATACATATTGAATATCATAGTAGAAAATGAAAAGATTTTTCATTTGATTTTCATACAAATAAAAAAATACATTATTTAAGTAATGCTCTGTATTTTGCCATTTATACAATTTTCACACTTATATAGACAATATAGAGGCAACTGAAAAGCCAGCACTGGATAAGGGGAACGGGCTCATATTTTCGGACATATCGCAGTATATCAAGCAAAATGCCACTCAACACGGCTATAACAACTCCATCACACAGTCGGGTAATCCGTTACTGGAATCGGACTTTCAGCTCCTGGATTGGCTGAACCCGGGCTCCACTCTATTGAACTCATTGAAGCCGTTGACCGGTTTGATCGCCAACCATAAGCCGGGCAAACCTGAAAAGCCTGAGAAACCTGAGAGACCTGAACCCCAGGAGCCGTTGGAAAAGCCGGAACACCCCGAAAGACCTGAGCGACCCCCTTATGACAACCCTTATATCTATCAGAATAACTATCAAAATAGTTATAATAATTATAACAATCGCCCAGGTAATCCTAATCATATTCAACAATCCAGTCATTACGATGGCATTTACCACGGACCTAATTCAAATTATCAAAACGCCCAGTCCCATCACCAGTCAGCTAGTTTGTACCCAAAATGGCCTGGTCTATTACGTAGATATAGATAATTATGTAAATGGGAATGAAAAATAAAATTTTGTAATTTTAATTGAAAAGTTAATAAAGTAAAAATAAAACACAAAACTAATTTATATAAATAATATATTGAAATTAGTAAGATTATTGATTGCATGTATAATCTACTAGTTTAGTAAACATGTGGGCATAATTTAATAAATATTTATCAAATGCATTTAATGTAATAAACTAGAGAAAATTTATATTTGCACAAATAATTAAGTCCATATTTTAATGATTGATTGAATTATTTGTTTATAAAAATTTCAAGTTTAGTCATTTAATATTCATTTATCTAGTTAATAGAATATTTTTATTTACTTTTTGTCGTGAATTAACTAATTAATGCTTAATTTAAAAAGTCAAAAATTATTAATTAATAATATAATATACTGTAAATATACTGTATATACAGGTATAGAAATATTTAATTAATTAATAATCTTAATATGTAAATAATTAGTGGCATTGAGTTATTACTAGAAAATATAACATATTTTTCTATGTTCAACAAAATGGACTCTTAATTAAAAATATATTAACATGTAATTGTGTGTTCTCTACTATAATTACAAAAATAATTTTGTCACAAAAATTGCATAAAATTATGAATAAATTGCATATTTTATGCCTCTTTTTGGCATTTCTGATGAAAGTACAGTTGAGTTTAGGGGTTGAGTTGCCGGTGGCCGAGGAGGACGGGTCGGATGAGGTATCGACAACGGAACGGGACGTCGACAAGATCTGGCAGGAGGTGTGGAGGGGCTCGGAGCCAATGAAGGGCCTCAAGAAGGACAGGTACGGCTTCACCCGACAGGTGAACGTCAAACGATTGCGGACTAAAGACATTCAGTTCCTGAACGACATCGCGAGGAAGAAGTACCGCAAAGACTACGTGGAGGTGGAGGAGAAGGTGTCGGACACCCTGAACACCACCTATCATGTGATCTACGATCCCATTCGCACCGCTCAGGAGACGGCACAGTATCTCATAGACCACTACAAGAAGGAGTATAAGAGGAATATGAAAATGGTTGAGCAAAAGGTCCTTAAATTGATTACACCATTGATTGAGTGGATTAAGTCGGCCGAGGAGTACGCGGCCGAAGTAAATGCTAATAAGACAGCTCACGAACAGATGAAGAATGATACCATTCACTTGATTCATAAGACCCTGAATAAAAATTTGGGCCCTAAGAAGGTGAAAGGAGCTAAAGGGGGTCAGGAGGTGGATGATGGATGATGTGGATACTAAGTTGTTTAACATGCGATGAATTGAATATTAAAAAGTACTATAAATATATTAATAACGGAATAAAATTTATTTTTTATGTTTTATATAATGTATAATGTTTATTAGAAATATTATATTTTATACTGATTTTAAATTTTAGTATTGTTTATGATGTTAAGTATTTTAAAACTTTAATAAAATCCATTACACAAGCAAATAAATCATTTTATAAAATGCTTATTTAGTTTTTTATCTAGTATAAGTATATATAAATTTATCTCAATATTTTGTATAAGCATAATATATTTAATATATCATATTTTGTAAATTTTTATTGTTTCTGTAGGTAAAGGAAATATATTTTAAAAATAACAAAACATTTATTACCGGTAATATTTATACATTACATAATATTAATAAAACAAAACTCTAAATAATTAAAATTCCAAACTAATTAACTCTCAATTATCTAATTTATATGCAATTGTTATATAATTACTGCATATAAAACAGCATTATTATTTAAAAATGCATTAAATAATTGAAAATAAAGAAATTTTTTAAACATTAAATAAAAAATTAAAATTTTCTAATAAATGTTGTTTTAATTAAACTAAAATATTATAAATAAAGAATTTTATATATTAAGATTTATTTAAAATAACTATATAATCAAGAAAATTAGACATTTTTGTATTGATTAAACTAAAAATAGATTGTTTACAAATTGTAGTATAAGAGATTAAATTGGTGTAAGCATCACAAAATAACCAATAGAAATGGCACTTAAATCCATCAAAGGTCTTTTACTATTTTTTAAATTAAATGAGTTGTTGCCTACTTTATTATGTATATAAAAGTAAAAGTCAGTAATACTCTACTCTAATACTACTAATACTTGTACTAAGGTAATACCTGTAAATAATGAAAAAACAAAACCACTTTAAAATCTTAAGGACAATAACATAAACCAGTTTTTATGTCACGAAACAAAATTTTCAAGTACAGTATAAATAAAAGTTTTTCAGAAAACAAAAAGTTAGCCAAATGTGACCGAATAAAGTGGAAAATTTGCTTTTTCTCGGAAACTACAAACATTTTTGTAGCGGATATCAGCATTATATGTCTCACAAATCTTGCACTTAAGATATATAATAATGTGAACAGTCGGTGGACATACACTATATATTGAAAACAAACTTTTATTTTCTTATTTTTGTTAAAAATTTTTTAGTTTTTGGATTTAGATTTTATATATTTTGTGTCAAAACATGTATCCATTATTCATCACGTGTTGTTTACTTTGCGTAATCCTAGGCTTATCTGAGGCCCAGTTTTACAACCGATACTCAGAGGGAGGAATACCCTCCTATGGGTCCAGGAGGTATGCCCCCAAAACTGTGGGCCAACTGTTTAGTGGACCCCCGCAAAGGCGCCAGGAATACGACATATACAGGAGTGCACCGCCGATGCCACTGCCACCGACTATACTACCCGTGGGAAAGGTATCTAATTATTACTACAAACACCACAAGCCGTTGGATGACAGGATAGATCACGAGGAGGCCGAGGACTGGCGTAATGAGGGTCCACTCAATTACCAAGAATATGATGAATATTCCTCATCCGACGATAAAAAGGGAAAGCCTTACGAATCGCTGCACTCGGATAGTGGTTACGATAAGTCCAATGATGAACACCATTATAAGGATTACAAAGCGGGAGGTATGCATATAGACACCTACTTTATGACATAGAGATTATGCTCAAAGAATTATGTATATATTTTATTGTATACTTGCTTATTAGTGTAGTTTAACTTTACTAGAAAGATATTTAAAATGTTTTAAGATAATAGGATTATTTTAATCGTATCATTAAATTTTATTTTTACTACAAGCTATAGGTTTAAATTATAAAGGTATTGTAGTTTTTATTAAAGAGGATAGAAATATATTTTTTCAAAGATATAATGCTTTTAAGGTTTTCGTAATGAAAGGAAATTACATTTATTTTATCATAAATATAGATAAGAAAATATGTTTAAATTTTGCATAAAATTAATTATTATCAGATTGCTTTGACATTTTTTGTCTAACTATTTAGTGGGTTATAGATAGGCTAAATTACTTTCAATATGTTTTGTTTTCATTATCAAATAAAGCACTTATAAAAAATGAAAATTATTTTGAACTTAAAAACTTTAACATAGCATACTATCTAAACCTACTGTATGGCTAATAAATATTAAACATTTATAATTACTAACTATAAATTTAATTAAAAATACATAACATTAAGAAATATAATTAATGTTTCAAAAAGGGGGCAAAAAATTTGCAAAACTGGACAAACATTCGGATAGTGGGCACAAGTCTGCCGAGGTATCCAAACTGGCCGGTGCTAAGGACAAACAGATTGAGGGTCGTAAGGAACTGGAGCACGAGAGCTACAAAAACAACGGCGAATATTCACATGATAGGGGACATGGATTCATAAAGTCGTGGTCGTGGGACAGGGCTCACGCTAAGAACGACGCCGCCGGACAGCTTACCAAAAAGCTGGCCGAACACTCCCTGTCCGATAAGGCCGGGTATGTGGCCGTTAAGGCGAAGGGCGAGGAGGGCCACGACGAGAAGGGCGTGAGTGCGGTGGCCGGTGCGGCCGGGTATGGCAAGGAGGGCAAGGAGGAGAGCAGTAGTAAGTCTGAAAGTAGCGGTAAATCCGATTTTGATAAGGAGTTTCCTATTTTTGGCTAACTATGTCCTCAAACAGTAGACTTCCGTTTAATATAACTAGTAATTTATATATTGTATTCAGATATTCATACCTCGGATATTAGACTTGCATTCAGTTTTGTACATAATTTACGCTCAAATACTTGTTGTTATACTGTATGATGTTAAGGAAGCATAATGTTTAATATACTTGTATACACTTTATATATTATGATTAAATTATTTATAATAACAAGCATAGACTGTATTACGAGGTATCTGTGCAACTCATTTCCTTACAACGTTTGATAAAATATTAATAATGTGTATAAATATTGTCCTATTATTAAATAGTAAACTATCGGAATTACAGGTATTTATACTAGTAATGAATTGTGTTATTATTTGTATGTTTCAAAGTCACACAAAATTATAATGAGTTTCCGTTTGATATGTAAAGTCAATCATAAATGCAACGAAACGACAATTTCGTTTTCAAAATGAAATTGTCTATAATTATTGTAATTTCAATTTATAAATATAAATTCATTTTACAGACATTTAAATCCATAAATAGTTCATAAAAATTGCATTTTAATTCTTAAGAGATTTTACATTTACTGTAAATTTTATTTAAAATATTTTTAAGTCACTCATCAATTTTTATTTTTAAAATAAAGTGTAAATTAAAAAATAAAACAATTTAATCATAATTTTTATTTTTATATGCAAATAATGTTGAAACACCCGAAAGGATTGAATAATAAAATAATTTAAACTGAATTACATTGCGCTGGTTTTTGGCCCTATATTTAAAATTTTAAAATTATTAAAAATAAACTTTACATTATATTGTCATATACAAACCTCATAAGTATCGCAGACTAGCTTGAGCAAATTACCCTGAGCCTGCTCCTGCAAGGCATCATTATGAACACCATTGATGGCAATCCATGGGACGTAAGTAGGCTTAGGACTGGTAGTGGAGTGTCTCTCGCCGTGCAATAGTAACAAACCTCTACCTAAGGGTCCGGTCGCGCAGTCGTTAATTGCCGTCCAATTGTGTTTCAATTGCTCCGAACACTAGTTTATTAAATATTTATATATATTTAGTAAAATATTTTAGTTTTACAAAAGTTCATCAAGGTGTAAATACCGTTTTGCCAGCACTGGCAGGTGTTTTCCAATCGGGTGCCTGGAATATACACCCGTCAAAAGCCAGTGTCTTATCAATTGGATCGGTGGACAGCACGCAGTCCTAATGAATAGGGATTTGCATATAAATTGAAAAATTTGAATATTAATCACACTCCTACATTTTCTATTGTGTTACTTTCATTTACATTCATAAAATAATTAATTAACACAAATGTGTTAATAATTACTTTGTTGGGTTTTTATAAGAAATGTATGTATTTTACAAGTAAATTTACTGACTGTAATATAAATAAATAGTCAATTGTAATTTACATTTCCCAATAGTTTTAAAATGTTAGAAAGTATCATATAATTACTATTTTAATACTATTGTATTAAAATGATTTTTTATTTATTCAATCAAAATTAACTAAAACTAAATAGCTTAAATTTCTCATTTATTTGTTTCATGCTTTTGTGCTATAAATAGTCTGACTGTCGATACTATATTATATAATAGACTCAATACAGTATGATCATTAAAGTAAACTAAGCACTTACAAAACTACTGATTCATATAACTTAATAAAATCAAAAGAATTTCCAGATTCTTTGAATCATTAGTCCAATGCAAACAAATGAATACAAATAAGTATTCCTACATTATTCAAGAAACTACTAATGACCACCAATTTTATTTTTTATGCTTTGTTCATTATGAAATAAATTAGTCGTAAGTATTTAGTAATTGGTAAAAGCAAATAGTGATAGTAAATAAGCTTGCTCACATGAATCCTGTTGCCGATGCACTCCTGTTCCCCGTGCTGGCACGTGAACTCCACGTCAAACGTGCCGTCAGGTCTATCCACTCTCTTCCACTTGGCGTTCCCTAAGGGACTCAGATCTACATCTATTATGGCCGACACCTT
>CAJPVJ010001922.1:0-14554 GCA_905397405.1 Oppiella nova
GTGGTAATAGTGACCGAAACAAAGACAACACAAGTATTGCAAACAAATTGATTTCAAATGATTTGTTGGCTTTTAAAGCGAGTGATAGTCTTGTGGCTCAATGGATATCATTGGGAACCAGTAATCAATAGATTAATGTGTTTACGATTAGTGGGTATACCAGTGATAAGGACAGTGCGGTTACGCCACTGACTGACAGTTTGTTTGCAAACCGGAGCCAAAAGCCGATCCCTTTTCACTGCCTTTTAAACGCAAATCATGTGATTATAACATATGATGTCATCGACTGTCAAACACTGACTCATTGTGCGTCCCATTAGTCACTGAATTAGTGGTCATTTGTGTCACTCATTCAATGCACACAACAATCACTTCATTCACACCATCTATACATTCAATTCAATGAATCCAACACTAAATCACATATAGTTTGCACTATTTATTAACCATAAGATCTATCATAATATGAATACTATTGACCCAACTTTGAGTGGAGTATAACCCGATTGACTGATAGGGAAAGACATTGAGGCTGACAGACAGAGTGGTATACAGTGAATCTAACTGTGCTAACTGTGCTAGCTTATTTGTGTGATACAACTTTAATTGCATTAACGGTAAAGTTAAGCGTAAAATACAATTAACTGTAAAATGAAATGTTTGTCTCAAACGGATGAGTAGTCGCCATCTATTGTCACCACAAATGCTATGATAATAATAATGACTTAATTATCGATGGATCATATTTCTGGACATTAATTATCATTCAATTCTTGCCACTCATTTGCCATCGGATCCATTGGATTGGAAACCAAATCAGTATTAATTGATAGAAACGGCGATTGCATTGAATTGACGCCAAAATATGTTACGAAATGTGAGTCAATGTCTGTCAAAGACATTGGGAAGACATCACTCCCGACACCGATGTCTGACCGCAAAAATCAGTATTAATTGATAGAAACGGCGATTGCATTGAATTGACGCCAAAATATGTTACGAAATGTGAGTCAATGTCTGTCAAAGACATTGGGAAGACATCACTCGCGACACCGATGTCTGACCGCAGCGACGGTTCCAACAGTTCCCCACTTAGTGGCCTATTCTTCGACATATACATCGCTGAATAAATCGCATGAAATACCGGAGAGTCTGCTATATGTGGAGGAATCAGCTGATCCGTCGTTCTTTCATATGGTTGAGTACTTCTACCACAAGGGATGGCAAGTGGTTGAAGACAAACTCGTGGAGGAGTTTAAGGGGAAACTCACTCCCGAGGAGAAGCGCAAGAAAGTGAGGGGTTATCTGTCGATCTTAGGGCCGTGTCATTGTGTCCTCGAAGTCTCCTATCCTCTCAAGAGAGACAACGGAGAGTATGTGATAATCAACGGCTGGAGAGCACAACACAGTCACCACAGACTTCCCACCAAAGGAGGTAACGTCAGCCCTCTATAGCTAACCCAACCCTCCCCTACCCTCCCGACTCATCCATAACTCTGATTCTGATGTCTTGATCTGTGACCTAATCTGTGGTATGTCTTCAGGCATTCGTTTCAGTACTGATGTCTGTTTGGATGAAGTGAAGGCATTGTCAGCTCTGATGACATTCAAGTGCGCTGTAGTGGACGTGCCCTTCGGTGGTGCGAAGGCTGGACTGAAAATAGATCCGAAAGCGTTCAGTGATCACGAGTTGGAGAAAATCACCCGAAGTTTTGCGCTCCAGTTGTCCAAAAAAGGATTCTTAGGGCCGGGTATTGATGTGCCGGCGCCTGACATGGGAACGAGTGAGCGGGAGATGAGTTGGATTGCGGACACATACGCCCAGACCATCGGACACACAGACCTCAACGCTCACGCGTGCATAACCGGGAAGCCGATTAATCAGGGAGGCATACACGGCCGGGTCTCCGCCACCGGACGGGTAGGGGTTAAGCCTTTTATGACAAGAATTGTGATGAATATAACTCTCGAGAAATTAATTTCTTGTCAACCGAAAGGGTGTTTTCCACGGAATCGATAACTTCATAAACGAGGCCTCGTTTATGTCAATGATTGGCGTCACTCCCGGTTGGGGTGGAAAGACATTCATCGTTCAGGGCTTTGGTAACGTAGGCCTCCACTCCATGCGCTACTTGGATAGAGCGGGCGCTCGATGTATCGGTATCGTTGAGAGGGACGGCAGTATTTTCAACCACAATGGCATCGATCCCAAGGAGTTGGAGGAATGGAAGCTGAATAACAACGGCTCGATTGTAGGCTTTCCTAACTCCCAGCCCTATGAGGGCGAGAATCTAATGTACGAGAAGTGCGATATTCTGGTGCCGGCGGCCACTGAAAAGGTCATCACCAAAGATAACGCACACAAACTTCAGTGCAAAGTATGTGAAATATACAGTGAAACGATTGATTCAAATGTGTTTTTCTATTGACAATCATTTGTGTTCAGATCATAGCGGAGGCGGCCAACGGTCCGACCACACCGGCAGCCGATAAGATACTTATTGGACGTAATATTCTTATTATACCCGACCTATACATCAACGCTGGAGGTGTGACCGTCTCATACTTTGAATGGCTTAAGAATCTCAATCATGTCAGTTATGGCCGATTGCTATTCAAATATGAACGCGACTCCAATTACCACTTATTAGGTATGGGTTTTGTAATGACAATCACTGGAACCGATGAAGTGATCGATTGATTTGTATGTTTAGAGAGCGTTCAGGAATCTCTTGAGAAGCGATTTGGCAAAGCGGGCGGACGTATACCTATAGTTCCGAGTGAGTCCTTCCAGAAGAAGATATCGGGCGCTTCCGAGAAGGATATCGTCCACTCCGGTCTCGACTATACAATGGAACGGTCGGCGCGGGTATGCCTTATAATCAATCACATCTTGTTATGCAGTACTTAATGTCTACTTTTGTTTTTTGTTACATTTCACAGCAAATCATGAGAACAGCAATGAAATATAATTTAGGTCTGGACTTAAGGACAGCCGCTTATGTGAACTCAATCGAGAAGATATACAACACGTACAAAGAGGCCGGCCTTACGTTCACATAACCGACAAACTCGCGTTTTTGTGGCTTTTAATCGCTATACAATTGTTTTTGATTTGATTTTTCTAATAATATAACGATTGATATAATTGTGATGTCTTTAACAGAATTGATAGGAAAAGCAATTTTGTTTAGTTTTTAGTGAATTAATTCTTTGAAACAAATTTTATTTATACCAATATGTTATTAATTATACAATACCTATAGTATTACTGTATGTGTTACTGAATTTTTGTTGATAATTAAATACTAACTTAGATATTGATAGTCATTCACAACAGCTTTAAACGCTTTCATCACTAAAATCACAAATTTTGAACAAATTTATTATACAATCTATTCATTCGCTTAATATATTTGTCATTAAATATAACACTCATTGCATATATTATTCACATATCAATTGTGATTTTAAAATAAAGCAATACTTGTCTCGAAACTAATTGAATTCATTTCAAACATTTAGTCTATTTTCTAAAAACTTTATCGTAAAGTCAATGGTATGAAATCTATTAAATTAACCATGGTATCGTTTAAGTTAGTCTGTCGACTTAATATCATTTTATATAACTATAATCAATGTTTGTTTGATGGTTACAATTAGTATAGCAATTAACAGGTAATAATTCATACAAGAATGAGCATCGTTTCAATGATTCATTTGACAGGGAAGGGAGGAAAGGGATGTCTATTATTGCGATGATAACAGTGTTTATGAATGAACGCAATGTTTGAGTGAAATGCGAGTCAAAGCGTTCAAAGAGTCGACGAAAACACTTCAACACAAGCAGTGAAACGCCGTTTCAGTCAATCGACACATAATTGTCATTAAAAGGCATTTAATTGCCGTTTAATTGCACTCAAGGTATGAAATATTGTCTCAAATATCACTAATTGTCTGAATATTGCTGAATACATGCACTCAATGGTCAAACAATTGGTGTTTCGCCAGCAAAACGCGGGGAATATTGTTTGAAAGCATTGAATTAGTTGTGAAAATGCCGTAAAAGTAGTAAATATATGTGAATTGTGTGTAACTATTGGTGTGTTTGACAGACAACTCAATCGGTGGTGACTGGGAAGCGATGGCGAGGGGACAGCAGAAGATTCAGTCGCAACAGAAGGCGGGGAAGAAGGCGGCGNTGCGGTCAGACATCGGTGTCGCGAGTGATGTCTTCCCAATGTCTTTGACAGACATTGACTCACATTTCGTAACATATTTTGGCGTCAATTCAATGCAATCGCCGTTTCTATCAATTAATACTGATTTCGTTTCCAATCCAATGGATCCGATGGCAAATGAGTGGCAAGAATTGAATGATAATTAATGTCCAGAAATATGATCCTAAGATAATTAAGTCATTGTTATTATCATAGCATTTGTGGTGACAATAGATGGCGACTACTCATCCGTTTGAGACAAACATTTCATTTTACAGTTAATTGTATTTTATGTCAACTTTACCGTTAATTAAAGTTGTATCACACAAATAAGCAAGCACAGTTAGCACAAATAAGCAAGCACAGTTAGATTCACTGTATACCACTCTGTCTGTCAGCTTCAATGTCTTTCCCTATCAGGCAATCGGGTTATACTCCACTCAAAGTTGGGTCAATAGTATTCATATTATGATAGATCTTATGGTTAATAAATAGTGCAAACTATATGTCATTTAGTGTTGGATTCATTCAATTCAATGTATAGATGGTGTGAATGAAGTGATTGTTGTGTGCATTGAATGAGTGACACAAATGACCACTAATTCAGTGACTAATGGGACGCACAATGAGTCAGTGTTTGAGTGTTTGACAGTCTATGACATCATATGTTATAATCACATGATTTGCGTTTAAAAGGCAGTGAAAAGGGATCGGCTTTTGGTGACGGTTTGCAAACAAACTGTCAGTCAGTGGCGTAACCGCACTGTCCTTATCACTGGTATACCCACTAATCGTAAACACATTAATCTACTGATTACTGGTTCCCAATGATATCCATTGAGCCACAAGACTATCACTCGCTTTAAAAGCCAACAAATCATTTGAAATCAATTTGTTTGCAATACTTGTGTTGTCTTTGTTTCGGTCACTATTACCACAAACTTTTTCACCACAACTCTAGTCAAGTGATTATCAGTCAGTTGCAGATTATGGCCCAAACATCACCGAAGGGAACCGATGGCCAAGGAGTGCGCGTTTGGTGTGACGGATGGTATGTATGATCTGTTTGTTTCCGATTATACGCCCAAAGAATCAGCTCTTGTGGGAAGTGCTCTGAGAGTTGGGGGTAAGGGATGGGGTGTTAGGATAGGGTCACATATGGGGCACTCATTTAGTTGTTGCCTACCATTGATGACAATTGTCTTACACACGTGTCGTACGGCACCGGCAGCTACGATATGGTGCACTTCGGACACGCGAATCAGTTAAGACAGGCGAAGGCTATGGGCGACCGACTGATAGTAGGCGTCCACTCGGATGAGGAGATCGCCAAACATAAGGGTCCGCCCGTCTTCAACGAGGAGGAGAGATATAAAATGGTTTCTGCCATCAAATGGGTCGATGAGGTGGTCAGAGACGCCCCTTATATCACGACATTGGATACGTTGGATCAATACAAGTGCGACTTCTGTGTCCACGGGAACGACATCACACTCGACGCCGACGGACACGACACCTACCGATACGTCAAAGAGAACGGTCGGTACAGAGAGTGTCAGCGCACGGAAGGCGTGTCGACCACCGATTTGGTCGGAAGAATGCTTTTGTTGACGAAAACGCATCACCGAAGAAGTGGTCCCATCGAAGACCTGCCCGATAGGGAGCACACGGCCAACATAAGCCGCGACTCGACGGCGCACAGCCCCTGGACGGGGATCTCGCAGTTCCTGCCGACCACTCAGAAGATCATTCAGTTTGCGGAGGGAAAGGAACCCAAACCTAATGACCGCATCGTTTACGTCGCCGGAGCTTTCGATCTGTTCCGTAAGACTCACTCTTATCCACTACTTCTTGGAACTAATGGCAAACTATAATCTATGGCTCGTTGCAGATGTCGGACACATAGACTTCTTGGAGAAGGCCCGCAAAGAAGGCGATTATCTAATCGTCGGTTTACACACGGATTTAGTGGTGAACAGATACCGGAGCTATAACTACCCGATTATGAATCTACACGAACGAGTGCTATCAGTGCTCGCATGTAAGGTATGATAGAGTTATGCCATTCTTTATCACTAGAGATATGATTGTTTTGTGCCGATTCTGCTAAATATTAGACACTGTTTAATCATTTAATGGATTTAATGATTATTTTTTGGGTACTTATAGTACGTGAATGAAGTGGTGATCGGCGCCCCTTATAGTGTTACCAAGGAGTTAATGAATCACTTCAAAGTGGATGTCGTAGTCCACGGCCACACAGACATACATCCCGACGCCGATGGCACCGATCCATACACTGTAATAAAATTGTGGTTTTCTCGCAATAAATGGTTATTTCTTTGTTTGTCTCACTGTTTAGGAACCGAAACGTTTGGGGAAATTCAAAGCGATTGAAAGTGGGAACCAATTGACTACTTTTGATATCGTCGACAGAATTATAGCCAATTCTATGCAATTCAGACTCAGGAATAAGAATAAGGAGAAGCGAGAGATTGAAGTGATTCAGAGACTCAACGAACTTAACGGAGTCGACAGTAATTGCGGTAAACATTAAGTCATTTATTGAGTCAAGTGTTTGGTGTTTGTATAGTCATTGCGTTCGGGGCACGGCGTTAATTAGAGATTAATTTTTTTATTCAAATATATTTTTATTATATTGTCCAGTTAATTTGTTTTATAATCGTTAGAAAATGTTACCGGTACGGTACATTTATATTCATTTTATGTAACTTTTATTAATTTTAACCAAAGCTTTTTACAAACAACGAAAAGTCAAAGAATCGTTGATTTCTGATATAAGTTTTATAATCGTTAGAGAATGTTACCGGTACGGTACATTTATATTCATTTTATGTAACTTTTATTAATTTTAACCAAAGCTTTTTACAAACAACGAAAAGTCAAAGAATCGTTGATTTCTGATATATTAATATAATATAATTATTTCATTATAAACACAGTAATGGTTTAGAAGTTTACATTAAATTTCTTAAACCCCTTTCAGTGAAAGGTCACAGAATAGTGTAAATTTATAGTAAAATTTTGTACGCTATAAAGAATTATGTTTTTAAAATGTACTGTTATTACGGTATACAATTTTACCACTTTTTGCAATCAATGTAATGTCAAATTCATGATAAATCGAGTCAAATATGTGTTCAATTGAGCACTTAATTACAAATAAGTTTTTTGTCTATAGATTTAGACACTATGTTAATCAATAACAAATTATGTTTGTTTCCCAAATCTAATGTAATTAATACTTATCATATGATTCGTAATGGTATTTAATAAAAGCAACAGATTTATAACAATAAGTGTTTGTGTAAGTCTAAAGTCAAGGTCTGGTTTTTGACCCAATTTTGATAATTTAAATTTATTATTAATTTAGACAAATACACAACAAATATAACTTTATTACAAAGTTGATTTACAATAAAGCAGTAATTATGAGGTAATAATTTATAAGTCAATTAGAAAAGTGTATAAAACTTCATTATAAATGAAAAACAATAAAATCGCGAAAAACATTCAATAAAAATGCGATAAAAAAGTCAATAAACTATTTGTATACTTTTATAAAAAAAATTACATTAATCTATAAAAATGCGATAAAGAGCTAACTGTTGAAAACATTTCTGAAATCATTTTCAAACCTTTCCTTGAATTCCCTCTTAAGTGAACGCAAATAATGCGATTGAGAGGAGATCTCACTCTTTAATCGCTTCTCCTCTTCAGTGAGGCTTTGGTTTAACTCTTCGTATTTATTCTGATATCTGAGAAAACAATAGGAAATCAATAGTAATCACAAAATTCTTATCAAACAATTCAAACACAATAAACACATACAAAGTCTCGAAGGCGTCAAACATTTGCTTCTGTTTCTCCATTTCTAATGAATGCTTTTCTTGGATGCGATGCCTAAAGTCATTGATGTAATCCTTTCTTCGCTTCTCCTTCTCTTCAAACTCCTTCAAAACGATTCTCTCTTCAATCGCTTGTAATCTCTTGTATTTGGCGTTTAAATCGTTTTGAAACCTATTCATCATTGTATGCATTCGCGACCTCTCTATCCGTTCGTCCCGTTTCTCTGCATTCTCTTTGATTTTCTGCATTTTCGAGCCTTTCGTTTCGGCCAACGCTTCCAAGTGTTTGATTTCATTGCGAATTAGTTGTGATCTCTTGTGTTGTGTCTCAATGGCGGCACTCAATCGGGTCTTCACTTTCTGCTCATTCACTGCAATGTCTTTATTGAGTCCTTCGATCACTTTCTTCTGGTGCTTCTCCTGATTCTGAAGCGATTTAATAGTATTTCTGGGGATCTCTGGAAACGCTTTAATCAATTCATCTAAACTCGAAGTTCTAAAGCTTTGTTTGACAGGAGTTTTGCATTTCAATTGAGTATTTCTTTTCATTTGCGGCGATCTCTTCGTCCGAAACCATGTTTTGCGAGCGCTCTTCGGTTTAGTGGCGGATCTAATGACAGGTTTCTGTGGCGTACGAGTGGTTACGTCTCCATAATATCGCTTAATCTTATACTCAATACTATCCGTCAATTCTTTCAGACGAAGCGTTTCGTGCAATCGATGGCCCAAAAGAGTGGCAAAGTTTTCACACTTTAGTCGTTTGTATTCATCAAAAGAGGATTCTTTCGGTGAATCCATTCCTTTCTGTAAACCAATTGATTTCGTGCTTTTCGGCCAAATAATACTCTTAGGAATCACTTGTGTCTCGATATCTGTTTGAATGGCTTTGGATTGTTGTCTCGAATCTTGCTTTCGATTACTTGTGTTGCAATCGAAAGAAGGCTTCGTTTGTCTCAACGACCGCTTCGGCCGAAGAAACGACTCTTTAGACTCAGAAGAAGTCGATTGTGAGCTCGACGTCGAGTCGGCACTCAATCGCGTCTGAGATCTGTGTCTATCTAAAGATCGCAACAAGTCTTCGGTCGACATCTTTGGCGAACCAATCATTTCAATGGCTTTTGTCTGTGGTTTAGATCCAAACGAATTGTTTTCCTTAAACTCTTTCGGAAGATATTTCACAAAAGTAGCGATAATTTCCAAGAAGTCGTGGATTGGAAGCACTTTGTGGTCAATGATGTCTTCAGCTCTGATGTGATCCAATTCAACAGCAAACAGATCTTTGGACACAAATGCCAGAAGTTTAGCCATTAATTGGATTTCACGTGATTTCGATTTGGGAACAATTGATGAGAAGTCGGCGAAATCGGATCCAAAGATGTCCTCAAAGATCATCACAAAGAACTCATATGTGATGTCTTTTAGTGATGTCAAGCGTGGGATCAATAGATTTCTGTCGACTATTATATCGTTCGCCAAATGAAGACAATCTGTGAATGAAAATATGGTTAAAAACTAATGGATAAGTGGATGGAAATGTCATCTGAAGACCTTTTGCGGTCACTTTTGGATCCATTGTTAGCACAGATTTAAAGGCAAACAACAAATCAATGATTCGTTGATTCACTCATTTAAATGCCAAACAAAAACTCGTTTCAAAACAAAACCATTTATGCCTTTAGGAAACAATGAACCCAACGATCCACATGTAGACTAAAGGTACCAAAACGTCGTTCACATAACAACCGTTTAAAGGGTCGATTGGTTTCTATGGAAACACAACAACACAACACTTTTCTTTGCAGACATTTTTGTTGCAATCGTTTGTGAATTGAATTGTCATTTAAATCGGATTTAAACGGTGTTTAGGAAATGGTGTTCACATCACAAGTGGTCCGACAGTGTCAGTGATAATCGCACCACTATTTCCACTCATAACTAATGCCTTACTGTCTGTCAAACAGGGATCAAACACCCGGCGTTTCGTAAATGGTATTACAATTTGAGTGGTTATAACAAAATGGGTAACAATTAGCTGATCCAATGTCACCGCATGTCTTGTAATGCTATGGTCTGGTGTGTGTAGGTCTGTACAAGAATGACATCGAGTGTCTGGGTAAACTGCCTTTCCATCCGAGCGATGAGGACGTCTACAACGAGGCGTTGCGTCGACTTATTTTTTGGGTACTTATAGTACGTGAATGAAGTGGTGATCGGCGCCCCTTATAGTGTTACCAAGGAGTTAATGAATCACTTCAAAGTGGATGTCGTAGTCCACGGCCACACAGACATACATCCCGATGGTCTGGTGTGTGTAGGTCTGTACAAGAATGACATCGAGTGTCTGGGTAAACTGCCTTTCCATCCGAGCGATGAGGACGTCTACAACGAGGCGTTGCGTCGACTGCCGGGCGATGAGTACGACCGGTGGGCCTTCCGGACCATACGGTGCGCTCAGTTAGAGATCACCAAATCGTTTATTCCCGAGAAAGAGCGCCACACCTATGAGGAGGTCTGTCGATGACCAGCACTTCCAATGATGACAATTGTTTGACAAATGATTTCTCTCTCTCTCTCTCTCTCTCTCGTAATGACTGTTAGGACGAAACGAAGGGCCGATTTCTGGAGCCGTATATGAAGGAGATATTGGCCGAGAAGAAGGAGAAGGAGGAGTGGCAGGACTTCCTCTCCAAGAAGTGATCACTCATTTAGCGCTTATTTCAATGAAATGTTTGTTTTGTTCGCAAAAACGATGAACTAATTAGTCTTAAATTGTTTGTAAAATTTATTTTAGAAATTAATTGGAAATTAAGGCCAAAATATAGTTAAATTAAAATAAATACTATAAATAAATAAAATCTCTTTTAGTGTATAAAACAAATGATTAGCTAATGGTATATAAGAACAACAAAATTAATGCCGTTTTTTGAAAGTCTTGTAGAGATAATAGAGGGATGAGATGACGGGTAGACTCACGGGAAGAAATAGTGGGAAATATACGGCATATTTCTGGTCGTCCGGGAAGTAGAGTAACGATAAGAGCGACGGATCGAAGAATGCTGTCTCTGAGGACAGGTAGCCCTTTGCGCTCAGTTTGTATGCATTGTTTAGATCCGATTCGTACAGACTATTGATGGCAACGATGGACACGTCGACCGCTGTATGCATGCGTTGAGCGATCTCTTGGATTATCACAATATTACTCACTTTGAGGATCAGTTTCGATATCGATTCCAACGATGACAATGTCTTCAGTATTCTCTTCTGAGTGATGGATCTCCTAATGGCATCCAATTCCCATTTAGTGAAGAAGAGTTCGTTTTGAATCAAATTCTTCGGGATATCGTCTGGAAGTGACATCAGATTACGAATAACGGCTCGAAAGCCGTTCACAAAATCGTTGTCTTTGTTCCAAATGAGAAGTCCTCCTCTGAATGGAGTCACCAATAGATTGGATTTTGTCTGAGTTGTCGAGTCGTAGAAGAATAACGGATTCTTCGATGGTATGTAAACCAAGAGGTGATAGCTTTGCTTATTGTTGTGTTCGACGACTCGCGACTCAATGGTGTTCATCAGAATGGGAACACTCGACACATCCAGGAGTCGCTCGTTCTTCGCGATCGTTGTCTCGCTTTCATTGGCTTTCGCCAAATGAGAGGAAATAAAGTCACTCCTGAAGACGTAATGCAATGCCTGAGAGTTTAGATTAAAGCGAATCAGTTCTGAAACACCGCTCTCTTTGATGAGACCTAAGTCTCCCAATCGATGGATTTCATCGACTCTTTTAGTTAGCAATTGGTTCGCCTCTTCGTCTTCGTTGACAACGTTTACGATTAAATCGATTTCCGGATTCAATAGGAAATCAATTCTCTGGGAATTGTATGACATATCGGACAAGACTTGAGTCGATTCCACCAAATCGTTGATCACTTCAGCCAAAGATCTGTCGCCAAACCTCTTCGCGTCGTTTCGCAGATAAAAGAATCGATTCCTCCCTAAGACCTGACTCTTAGCGCTCGGAATGAGTTCCGTCTTCGAGTCCAACACAAAGACCCAAATCTTGCCTTTGGTTTCGTGTCCCTCGACGGCAGACAACTCGTCGTCGATCTCTAGAAGCCTTTTATTGGAATCACTTTTGAAGATAAGCTCTTCTTTGGGCAGAAGTTGTCTCACTTTCCACTCGTAAATATAGGCCAGACTTCCATCAGAGCTGAACCGTTGCGGCCAATTGTGGACCAGTTGTGAGCGCAGGTCTTCGCGATCGACGCCCCCATCGATGGTTACGACACATACGGGAAACTTATGTCTTATGGTCTGTGAGCTGACTAACAGTGCGCTGATGTCTGGAAGCGAGTGTCTGGAGGGGGAAGTGGTTGTCCACCACAGCGGCAGTCCGACCATCACTATAATGGAGATGTAGAGCACCGAAGACACGATTCCGTAGACATTGATCTCACTTTGTTTGGCATTGTTTTGGCCGCTGTTTGCTTCAGTCGTGTCCGCCATTCCTCTCACTTCAACACAACCACTAACTGTCCGTCAATTGAATGCAAATGTAAACCAATTATTGAATGAATACTAAAAACCAAACTAAAAGTCAAATGAATTGAGAACTCAATCAATGCTTTCAAATCAAATCAGTGGACAAAAAGTGAACACATTTTGTGTGCATTCACTCCACGCATACAATTGGCGCTCAATTTGAATGCAAATATTTTGCGTTTTTTGAAATTCTTGTCAAGAATTCATTAATTGCTTTCAAATGTTATATGAAATGCTTTACAACTCATGGTTGCATAATGTGTGCGAAATTATATGATTAATGGATTTGGTTTATTGTATGGGGAGTACACTAATTCAAGTGAATATAAGTGAGAATCATAGAAAACTTAAGAAAGTAGGGCGTCGGCAGCAATGAAAGTGTACTTGATCATTATGTAAGGTATAGTATACAGGTAATTTATTCTCTACATAAGTGCTGACTAGTGGTGACTGTCGTCCACTTTATAGTACACATAATGAAGTGTCAATGAAATGATTAATTGTATGCAGTATTTAAAACAATTACTCATAAAGTGTTAGACAAGCGATGAGATCATACCTGAGTGTTACCTGTATTTCATACACTCTTATGCATTGATGACTGACAATAAGCCGGGTATGAAGTCATGACTACTAAATAACGTCAACAACTCTACATCCCTTTCCCACACATTTCCTATGGACAGGTAACTCACGTAATGAGACGTAATTGCGATACAAAACCCGTGACATAATGTTTATCAGTGTTTGAAGTTATGTTTGAAAACTGAATAGACATTGAGTTTTGCACAGAGAGTTAGGTTAGGTTTGCTTAGATATGCGATTAATGTGTCACTGAATAGACTGTTATTGAATGCTATTATTCTTTACACATGTTTTTCAATGCATTTTTACATATTCACCACTATTTTCATAAAACGTTACAAATAATGAATGCTTTTTTGTGTTGATTTATGTGTTATTATCTGATAATGTAATCAAAAGTGAGACATAATTCAAATGAAATACTATAATAATGCAATAATATTGTGATCTCAGCGCCAATTGTTAACTAATTTTGCTAATGTGTCAATCAAAGTGAACATGCTACTGTGAAACCAAGTTATTTTCTAAATTATAATCAAAATTAATGCTAAATTATGTATGAATGCAATGAATGTAATCATGAATTGTAAGCATTCGTTGATTTTACTCATATTTACACTCATTTTGGGCTTCATTTCACTCTCACGTAAGTCTCTATCAATTGATTCAATACTTTGCGACACTTTGGTTGACAAACGTTTACATAAACGTGTCGTTAATTAACATAAAATAAATTATTTATTAAAAATATATACACCTATTATACATTGAAAGGGTGTATATGTATGGGAATTGCTATGCTATGTTAGATCTGAACGTGCTAGATTAGATAAGATTACAATTGAATGTAATTGACTCTCATGTATAACATTACTCTAATAGGTTATCCAATCGTCTAAATTTAGTTTTACCTCATATTTCACATAATTATCACAACATTAAGGCCATTGATATCAGTTTGCATTATATTACTGTTATTTGGATTCAATAGTTGTTGAGATGGGGTGCAGGTGTCTATGGGTTAGCCCTAACTCTACCATATTATTACCGGTTATTAACTTTTTATTGAATTCAATTTCAGACGAAACCCAAAGTATCCCTCAAATAAAATACTATGAAATCATTGAAACAAATGATATCAAACACAATAAAGTAGTGAAAAGAAGTGCCGAATTCAATGATAATCGAAACGAATCCGTCGATCATTTGGTGACATTTCGTGCCATTAATAGAGACTTTAGTTTATTATTATCGCATAATAAGGATATATTAAGTGCTAATGAATTGAATGCCTTTTCCGTGGACTCGAAGGGTCGCAAAGAACCCATTTTTGTTGATTTC
>CAJPVJ010001924.1:0-14548 GCA_905397405.1 Oppiella nova
CTATAGCATATATGCAGGAATTTAGCATAAGATATCACAAATATTTTGTACATTTAGTTATTTTTATAACTTTCCAATTGTCAACTGTTGAGAACAAATGGTTATGTAATCATATTTTATTATTTTTTATGTCTCTCTTAATATTGATATAAAATGTTTGTATATTTAATGCTATATTTAGTTTACAAATAATATATCATTTATTCAACATAAACATTTTTATCATAAAACAAACAGTGCATCAGTTATTTACTATTATTGGATATATTAATGAAAGTGCACTCAAATACATAGATTTCTATTTGCACTGCGAATGCGAGTCCATAAAAAACTACAAACAATTGGGATTTTTATTAACAACTACTGTACCGTTCATTCAAGTGTTTTATAATATATAAAGAAATATTATTTTTGATATTGTTTTTTGTATCAGTACCATAACTGTTAGACAATTGTCTTGTTAACAAATTGTTTTATAATTAGCTGTTAGTCACACCATAATTCATATAATAAGTAAAAATGCTAAATAAATAATTAAATCATAAGATACCATAAACCCTATGATTAAGTAAATCAATAAAACTCAATGAAAGCCACAGTTGTATCTCATATGACTATAGACCTGATGAGAACTTATAGACTAATAAAGAATAATAAATAAATAGTAAGTAAATGATAAGAATTAGGGCATAATTCATAATTAAATACAAAGGACATTCTTTATGAAAGAATATTCTTTGTTAATAAATACAATCATTTATAGTCTTCGATATATTATTTGAAATATTTGATATAACATTCAGGTTTGTGGTACAATACACGTGTTTGTTTGAATACTTGATTGATATTAAGTGATATTAATTAAATCTTATAAAAATAAATAGACAAAAATAATGAATAGCGCAACAATTTTTGTATGAATAATGTTGGCGTGAATGACCCAACAGTTATCATGAAAATTAAGTAATACTCTCACACATAAATGCTTTTATATAATATTTATAAATATATATTATTTACATATAAATTTACATATATATTATTTATAAATAAAAACCCGTGTATAGTATCACAAAATGCTTTTGTATGTTATACAGTATTAATAGGTAAAGTGTAGGACGGCTAGCCAGTTGTTAGCCATGTATATACTGATATATAACCATATCATAGATATCTCTAGAGTCTCGACAAATCTTTGCAATAAAAATGAAATCTTTGATTCAATTCAAACATTTATTATATTACCGGTAAATAAATTGAAAACCTTTTTCATTGAATTCTCATAAAGAATAGCAATTTCTGTTTTTAAGTAACTCTTTGTATCAAAAGTTAGATTCCGGTAATTTGTTTGCAACTGGGATTCAGTACTCACAGTGACTTATAAAGGATATGAGCTAACGGTGCGAATATACCCTATATATAAGTTATATAAGAAGTGATGTGAAAATACCGATGAGATAGCAATCGATTTGTCGTCAAAAACAGATTAACTATAACTATATTTACCGCTAATCTCTAAATGACAGCAATAGTCGTCACTTGGATTTGTGGACACATAACCATCGATTTGATTAACAGCGCCGGCATGTACTCAGTTTTGTTTATAGATATTTATACTACAAATCTGTTTTCACACAACCTGTTATTGATTAAGATTTTGAGTCTACATATGCTCGATATAAATAGCTCGGTAATATGGTTAAATATATTAATAGATTATGAATAAACATAATAATGTAATATTCGTCAACTTGTCTGAGATATTCAATATTTAGTTAATTGTAATTGAAATAGTATTTACAATATACCATGTTTTAAGTAACTTACAGATCCTGTACACCTATTATACCAAATTGATATTAGAGTATTGAAACCAATATTATAATTAAATTTTCTTAAAATTGTCTCAAAGGTAGAGAAAGTTTTCTATACCTTAAAAGTTTGTTATAACATTCAATCATCGCTTTTATTACTCAATCAATAACTAAAAAGGAAAGGGATGTCAAAAAAACAGGTCTTGAGGGAAAAATAAAACTCAAGCAAAAATTACTTTTAGCCATTCAATTGTCACTGAAAACTAATACATTACACACGAAAGGAATTGACACAAAAGAATTACAAATATAAAAAATTTTGCCGAAAATAACAAAATAAAACAATTAATTTGACGCAAACATAAAAATCACATTCAAATACTCCACTAAACAAGTGGTTGTAATTCAATAACAACTGAAGACATACTTTAATTTTCTTGTGAGTGAGTGCCTTATCATCGGCGGTGGTCTCGTCGCCAGGTATGCGATGTCTGGCAATAGTGATGCCAATCGATCCGTAGAGGAACGACAGTGCGATGAATGGTATGAAGAATGTGAGCGCAAACACAATTGCCGTATAGATTTTGGGGCTGAGCTCACTCTCCCAGACCTCCCGACAGCGATACAGAGTGTCATTCCCGTACTGAAAGGGTAGGGCCCGGGCCTGGAATAGTAGCGGCGATGCGATCACTACACTGAAGGCCCAAATGGCGCTTATAATGAGCGTTGTGTGCGATTTCAGTTGGATTCGCATGTAGTTCAGTACCGTTACGATCGCGAAATACCTGTCATATCATATCAAATAATGTTAAATGAGTTATAATTTTTGCTTTCAATTATTTATGATACGATGAAAATGTTAACATTTATTGAGCGGCACTTATGCTATTTTATTCACTGTGTAAATAATATATGTGTTTAAAATTGCATTATACTAGTAATCTAATAATACTTTGTTAAATATTATTCTACTAAATTATTAAATGTTTGTCAAAAATCTGATTATTTATTTTGGTTGTAGTAAATGGTTTTTGGGCATGGTGTTGCATAACATTAATTTGTGTCTATCTATGGTATTTGTTCGTCTATTTTTAATAATTAAATAATTTTAGCATTCATTATATTGAATGAAATTTTGTTTTATGAAATCTATTTTACATTATTTAAATACTTTTGTATAGAGATCAAAATTTAAAAACTATATTTAATCATAAAACGTGAATTCATTTGATTTGTAGAATTAATATTTTCATTTAAGTGGCTAATTATGTTGAGGTATACAAATGTAACATAAATACCGAAAAGTCATAATTTCACACATAATTCATACAACACTTAATTAGTTATTCATTGTAATACTGTATAACATTAATAATTTTAATTCTAATTGATAAATATTTGATTTGTTTTAGGTTTAACAAATTTTAAAAAATTATTTTATAATAAATATTTTTCAACAGAATCTTATTGCTGGTATAGTTTTTAAAATAAAAGTTTTAAAATATTATTTCTATGAAAATATTTAAAACTTTAATATTTACTTCAATTTCCTACAACTGCATAACAAATACACAGTATGTCTATACTATGTCTAGAGTGAAATAAATGCCAGCAAACCATTTTTGTTTTGTTAATACATTAGACTAATTGTAACAATAAATTGATCTATCACAATCAAACAAAGTACTGTACTTGTTTCTATGTTGATGACAATTTTATTTGGATTAACTTTAAATCCGGAATCATTTTAGAACTATACTTTAAAATATTAAAAATATAATCTATAAAAATATAAGTTATAATAATTAGTATTTTCTAATAACCCGGATAGTTTGTAAATGACAAATAAGTTTATTGTTGTTGTTTGTGGTTGAATGTAACATTATTTGGCATAAATATGAATTCAAAATAAGAAAATCATAAAATTTATTTTGTGTAATAAATTTCATAGATACTATGTAAGTTAAATGTGAATATATAGGCAAATATCGGTTCACTTTAAGAAATGCCAAAAAATCTCTGGAGAGTCCAAACATAGCGCCTACACCTCGCCATATGTTTCGGCCATAAAAATTGAAAACAAATATTTATTTTTATGCATTTCATCTCTGGAGATGAGACAAAATATTATATTTGAGACCAAATACAATTAAACAAGTGTATCATACTGTAGTGTATCAAATACAGTACTATAAATTTTAATGATATTTGTTTCTCATATTTTATAAAGCTAATAAGTAATGTTTAGAAACAAAAAATATAATATAATCACAATTGAATAAATAATATGATATCTACTTTTATACTATAATATTATACTATCACATAATTATAAATATCTAAATACTAATATGCCTAAAGAATATGATACAATATTCTAAAATAATATTTATTATTAATAGTATAATAAATATATTATACAAGTATATTATACTTGTATTATTATTACAGTATTATGATTGTTTGGAAAAATCAATAAATGTTAATAAAGTTAAATTTAATATTAATGAAAGCAGTAAATCTCGTAAGTAATTGACTTATTGTTGTATTTAAATATTCATTAAAAAATTTTGTTAAATTTAACTGTGTAGACATTTTATCATATTAATTAGCTATTCACTATTTATGAATAAACTATATAAAATAACAATATTAAACTAATGAAGTGTCTATATTTTCCTATCCCTAAAGGGCTTTGGAAATAAATATAAAAGGAATTATATTCAATATTTGATTTTATTTAATATTGGTTAAAATTAATTTTATTGTTTTCTAAATATAGTGTAATTCAATGTAACCATAATCCTTTATTTGAGAGAGAACAAAATATATATAAAATCATATTATAGGCTGTTTCATACTATCAAGTATGTTATTGTTAAATATTAATGAAACTTTTAATAACGTAATCCAATATTATTTTGTTTGTTAATATCAAAGGTATATTTACATTAATTAACTAGTATTATAAAGAATTACATAATTTAAATAAAATAGGATTTTATGCTATATTTCTTTTCACTTTAAATATTATTATATCTTTAATATATTGTTGTGTAAAAATAAAACCAAAACCTTTTATTGTAAACATAAAATATATAACTGTTATTGGTCATAAATTATGAGTTATGATTGCTGTTTAAAAGTGAAAAATAGTAACATTCTTGAAATATAATAAATCAATGTTTCGCATAAAATATTGATATTTGTTTGATGAATGGTGTGTAGAATAAGTTATTGTCCGGTCCTTTAATATCAATCACTATATTTGCATATATTTTATGCAAAATAGAGTTCATTATTAAATTCTGGACTTTATTTATCATTCTTTACTTTCAATATAACCCATACTTTCATTAATTATGTGTAAATATTCTTTAGAAAGTCTTTAGAATTTGATAAATATTTAAATAATTTTCTAAACATATTTTAAGGAGGAAAGTTTAATATATTTGTATTAATTACTCTATTCTTGTAATAAATTATAAGTTTATTAAAAATTATTTTCAAAAGAGTGAACACATTTTGGTGATGTATTATAATTTTATTCTGTTTATATTGACTTATAATAAAGGTGTAAGGTTTTTTACGTTTAATAATCTGGTAAACATAATACGGGAGTGAATTGACTCACAAATAAAGCCTCAATTGAAAGCATTAATAAGATGACAAACTCCTAGCCATAAATCAAATACCAAAACATTTTAAGACTCATCCCTATAATACCTATAATACCACTATAATATTGTTTATTAAATTCTATATTTAAATAAATGCTAATACATTGATATAGCTGCTATATTATAGCATATTTATTGTATGTATGGACACAAACCGATAACATATAACCAATAAATATTTGTATGATTAATTGGGAAAAATTGTTTTCCTTTTATTGTAATGTTTTATTTGTCAATTTGTATGAATTCAGATGTGATTGATAACAATATTTTACACCAAAGACTCATTCCATATGAATAACTACTCGTCGATATCAAACATATTAGACAACAGCATAAATAAGAGATGAAATGCCGTTCCCATCGTATATTGTATTTGCAGATTAAAAGTGATAATCAATTATTATGTGAAGAGACGGACGCCTCAATTGAATCACATGATTGTTGGCATAAATCTATAGACTTATCAATAAATCAAAAACACTTTTTACTAAATCCAATCAATAGATTGGCTCTCAATAGTCCAGAAATGTTAGACTCAATTGTATCGCACTTTTCCTATCGCTAGAGAAGTTTTATTTTCTCAACACTTAACACATAATAAGTTAAAAGCTTTCAAATTATTATGTTATTTATTCTCAATATATTAAAGATTTTCAAAATAGATTTCTATTTTAATTTATAATAGTGTAATATATTTACGGATATACAGAATTTATAACAATGTTTGGTATAATTTCTAAACACTTATTATAGGTATTCATTTATAGGAGCATAAAATTTGAATAAATTTTAATTTTTATCAAAAAGTAAATAAAAACTCTTTTACAGGATACATGCATGGGAATATATCACAAAATACTTTGCTATTTATGCTAAAAATTGAATCAATTTTTGAATAAGTATTCATAAATTTATATTAAAAAGTTCAAAACTAGAATATTCTCGACTAATCTTATATTATTATTTTGAAATTTGTTTTTTTAAAAACAAAATAAAATAAATAGTTTAAATCGCTTTAAAGGCTTCAAACATATCCTGATATTTATATTTAAAAATATGTTAACAATCGTTTCAATAGAATTTTAATATAAAATATATATAACTTTAAAAATACTTTTCTGGGCCAAGAAATATATAATTCAATACTTCAAAGAAAATATTAAAATATAAAAATTTTCTTTTTTAATATTAAATAATAAAATTATATGAATTGACAAAATATGTTAAGATTTGAAATAACTATTAGAGCATAACAATTGCTATGAATATTCTGTATATAAATAAGTATTTTATAATAACTATTTACTCTCTCTCTCTCTCTCTCTCTCTCTCTCTACCGTTTTCTTTGGAGAATTTGATAATAATAATAAGATATTATATGTAAGAATTTAATTTTTTTATTATATAAAGATTTTTTTGAAAACATACTTAAAGAAGAAATATTTTTCATAAATAGAAAAGAGGATTGAAATTCATTTTTTCTTTGCAAACAAACAATACAATCGATAAGTAACTTAAATTCAAATTCTATTCAATTCTTAGTGTATAAAAAATAAGTTGTTAAATGTTTTTTATATGCATTTAACTCTTAACTTAAATATAATGTATATTTTAAACTACGAATTTACACAACAAACATACAATAATAGACATATAGAATAGGAATAAAGCATTTTGAATGAAATCATATTTTCTGCTTAATATTAGTTAAAAAATAAAAAATAGTTTTTTAATAAAACATATCTACCGTCCGATTCCTATAGCGATGAGCGTATATATGGAGACAACGGCGGCAATGGTTTGTATGAAGTGCACGAATGGACACAAGTATAGCGGGAATATCCACTCACCAAACATTAGGTCCACATAAGTGAATGGTATGGAGAATAGGGCCACCAAGAGGTCAGCGATAGCTAAATTTGACAGATATTTCTTGAGTTGTTGTGATTTTCGACTTCTGCCCAAAAGCATAATCAATGCGATTATGTTTACCACGAATGCCACCACAGCTGTCAGTATGTAAATGATAGTCAACACGGACTGGTAGGGCTCGGACAGGGCCTCCAAAGTAGGCAATGATTGCTGTGTATTGTTTGTGGTGTTCATTGCCTGCATTATCAAGGGATCCATGGCTTATATACAAACGTTTCACTCACTTATTTCATTCACAAATATTAAAATATTTTTTAGTAAATATAAAACTAATAATAATTTTATATTTCACAGAATATATGAAACAATTTTCTTATACTTTTACAGATGAGAGCAGAATATTCTGTCGGAATGTTTCGATTCTGTAGACCAGATCTCCTCTGACTTTCCCCACAAGTCTTGACATATATAGCAAAAGGTTTGCCTATTCTTTGTGTGTATCGAGAAATGATGCGCACCGACAGCTCCACCTCTTTATACTGTACATACCGTACACTCCATCATATATCTGATACCTATTTATTGATTGCACGGTTAGCACAGAATATTCTGTAAGTGTAATAGACTAGTAAAAACTAGTAAATCATATATAATATTGAACATACAAATAAAAAATAAAGTAAATTAACTTTATAATATAGTGATCATTTAAGTTTACAATGCATATTAATTGGGTTAATTTCATTTAATTCATTTCATATCAATATATTATAGTTCATAGTTTAAGAGAATTTAGACGTTAAATGTCAGGACTAAGTGTAGTCTTATAAGAAAAGCAATAAAAACTCTAAACTTTATTCAGGTTCTCAAACAACAGAATTTAAAAGATTTTTTAAGAGCAAAAAAGTTCTATAAGTCTTATCAGTCTTTATAGCCAACAGTGTGTACAATATTTTTTAGACAATCTTTATATGATATTCAATTCATTGAACGACTCAATAAAAAATATTGAGAGAGAGAGAGAGAGAGAGAGAGAGAGAGAGAGAGAGAAAGTTGTATAGATGAAAGTATATCTCTATTTATTTTTATTTTTTACCCAAACTTTTGATCCATTAATAAAATATTGAATGAAAAATATTATGAGAATATAAACGTAAATCCACGGATATAGTAGTGGTTATGCCCGTACACCATATGAGTACTCTAATGGTGATCAAAACCATTAGTGATTTTATTATATGATGTCATGTCTTAAGTGTCAAAATCATATTCGTGTCGATTTTTATTCTTATCCACAAAATGGGTAAAAATTTTAGTACACAAGCAAACAAATTATTATTTCCGACAAATTCATTAGTAAATGATTCAGTACAGAAAAAAATATATTGGCTAACTTTTTTATGTTCACAATATTGAGTGAATTGGTAACAAAATATCTCCGGTATTCACTCATGCGTTAGATGTGATGTTAAATGAGACCTAAAACCCACGGAAAAAATTCATTACGATTTGCCGTACATTTTGATTAAATTTAATAATAGCTAGAATATTTTTATTACATTATTCTCGTGATTAGTAAAACCTTTTTATTCATTTGAAACTTCAAATATGTGCAAAAATCAATCAATGATTTATTCAACTGAATTATGAATTATGGATTTTTGGTGTGAAATAAATGCTAAAAATAATCCAATTATTACATTCACTAAAAGTCATTGTGAAGCCAATGCAATGTCTTTGTCGTACTTATCTTTTATGTATTTCATATTCCCGTCAGTTTCGGCCCTCAAAACAATTTGTCGCTATTATTATGATTACAATTCTACCCCAAAATAGTAGCCCTTATTTACGTAAATCTATTGTATTGATGAGAATCTGTATCAATATTTCTTACAACTTCTGGTAATCATCTCAACAGTCAATGTAATTGTTTTCACAAATAGTTTGTGTCGACTATAACTCTCATGTGAATTATGCACTCAATTTGTACTCATTTTCGCCATTCAGTTGCAATTCTCTATAGAAATTTATTTTACATTTGAATAAAACTATTTTTTTGAAATATAGATTCTAGAACCTCTAATTAAAATAATACAATTACAGACTTACTATTTTAATAGTTAGGGTTTGACATATTAACTTTAATGAGCTCTACTCATTTAATATTTAAAGTAAAATATCTTAGAAATATTGCTTTAAAAATGTCTTATTTTACATTTAATAAAGTTATTTATCTTTATTATTTTGAAACAAACGAGTTTATACATAAGTATTATATTAAACTGAGTATTTATGTAAAAATTCACCCAATCCAATCTTTTAATGTTAAAGTTTTTTTTGAAATATACCTATACTTTAAGGTTTAACAGTCCATTAAAGCATAAATTTATATAATAATCCCTGGAAAAACTCCTAGACTACTCCTTTAAATAAAGTGTTCTAGATGTAATGACAGTATTTGCCAATCTAATTATATAATATATTATACAAATTTCTTTTGCTTTTAGGTTATCAGAAAATTAAGTTACAAAATAGTTTTTAGCACTTGAAGCCCAGAAATTTAAATCACACAAAACATAATTCAAGAAAATGCACCCAAAAACGTAGTCTACTGTATGACTAATATCTTGTCTGAAGTGTTTTATACAAAAAGGTCTTAAACACACAATACGGTTGACAAGTATTTTAATATATATTTTATAATAGAAAACCTTTTTTATAACAAATAGTTTGCTTTTACTTCTCAAATGTATTATTGTATCGACAGAAGTAAAAGAGCTGTAAAGGACGAGAGAGAGAGGGAGAGAGAGAGAGAGAGAGAGAGAGAGAGAGAGAGAGAGAGAGNGAGAGAGAGAGAGAGAGAGAGAGAGAGAGAGAGAGAGAGAGAGAGAGAGAGAGATTGTGTTTCATATGAAGTATAATATACTGGTAAAGGAGATAAGAGTGGTATTGGTTCTCATATGCGATACTCTCATCCAAATCCATCTCATTTGCTGTAAAAGTAATTGAAAATCTTTTTGCCATTAGTTTTATTTCTTTGGCTCATATTCTGGTACAAAGATATTAAAAGATATTAAACTATAGACTTATTTATTATTATTGAAGATAAGCTTAACATTATGTAATGTATCTTAAAGTTTGAGAAAGATTTGCTATTTTTGAATCCAAAAAACTTATACTCCATACTTGGCTCAAGATTACACTGAATTTGTACTTCAAATATACTTATTATGTTTATATATTTATAAATCCCTTCTATAAATGTTGTAACAAATAATATGCACTTAAATGGAAAATATGAGTTCAAATAATTGATTGCATTATTAAAACATAAACCATAAAATCAATGGTAAATGGAAAAATAGATTTGTTTTAATGCTAATGAATAACAGTATAAATTATATTAATCGGATTTGTCTTATATTGTAAATCGGATCACATATTGTGATATTTAATTATATCGATGTCAGACTCAATGCATTGATATTTGGGAAACAAACCAATTATTTAAGAAACAAAACATTTCCTCAATAGTACTGTAATCACATAATGAGTACATTAAGTCTCTTATGTTTGTGTAAAAGTCACAAAAATCTCTGTTTTAGTTTCTCTCTAAACAAACCATTTCTATAAAAATCGCAAATAATGTGAAAGTAATTGTCACTAAATTCGTTGAATAAATATATATTTTCTGAAAAATTATTCATTACTCTTATTCGTTAAATTTGTTTAAATAGCATTTCTCAAATTTATTATATTAACCAAAATGTAAGTGCCTAACTTATAAACCTGGGCAGTCAATTTAATATAAGTGCCCTACATACTGCACATAAACAAGTAAGTTATATTAAATCATAATATTAACACTAATGACTAGTGTATTAAAATCAAATATAAAGCAAACACAATTATTATATAAAATACTATACAAAATATAGGATAGTAGTATTGATAGATTATGTTTAAGTTAAAAATATTAAAAACAGTCCAGTATTTTGTCACAAATACTGATACAATACAGAAAACCCTCCTTGGGCATTGCAAAGCACTAACACTAGCCTGATGTGTTGATAATTGAATGTGTCACTTATTTAATAAGTCTTATTGAGTTTATTAATAATAAATTATTATTATTATTTGACATGATTTTCACAGAGAAAGGAGTTTAAAAACTTATATTTTAGGCAAACATAGCATACAAAAAAAGCAAACTCAACAAAATCACACTTTGTTTGATAATATTAAAAAATCTTGTTTTTAAATTACATTTTCATAAAACAGATAACTATTGTGTGATTTAAGGATTAAGTGTTAGAAAATAAACATTTATTGTTTGATAAATCATCAAATATGTCATTATCCAACAAAAAATTAATGAAAATAGTGTATGTACTGTATAGACATTCATTTAAGTAATCACTTTTTAAAAATAGCTTAAAATATTATGAAATATTCATTTATTTAAAAAATATTTATTTAATTTAACGGTTACTGCTATTATAAATTAATTATTCTGTTATATACTGTACTACAAGATATTGAATTAAGATTAATGACAAATTGATATACATTTTAACTTATTAGTAATTAATTTATTGCGATTTAATGCTAATAAGTTTAAATTAAATTTACTTATTATTACAAAACTTTTTTGATGTATAGTATCAAGTAAACAAAATACCAATGTATAAACGAGCATCAAATATTAATTTATGTCCTTGAATATATAGAATACTGAACCAATGCCAACTTTTATTTAAATATTAAATTACACTTATTTTTACCAAATTTATTAAAAACTCAAATAGTTTATAAAAACTATTTATATTTATTAAAAAGTTAATTTAAAATATTTCATTTATAGTCTTTACTAATAGTACTGTATTTATAATGGTTTATTGAAAATATAATTGATATTTAATGTTACAGTCTTTTCATTGAAACAATTAAAACATTTAATTACTATACTATACAATGTACCTGTATAATATGTTAATATAATGTGTTCATATAATCAACCTTGTTTGTAATGATAATATAGTCATTCTATATATTCTTATTTAAAAATTTAATTACTATTTTTTGTAAATCAATGATTGCTTTAAAATTTAAAGTTTAAATGATTAATTATTTGACCAAGGTGCATCATAGGAAATGGCCGATCGTCTGCAGCTGATGAGCCATCGCCCCCACCCTCTCCACCCCTTCCTATGCTTCGGTCTAATAGGGGTTCAAGTATTCAGTATTTGCATACAATTCACTATTCATATCAAATGTCTGTCAAAATAGCGTTTATTCGTTTACAAATACTTACCAGGGAGATTTTGAGACCCCGTCCACTAGACTTATGGGGGTTAGGTATGTTGTCGAGAATATGTCCCTGATAACATATATCTAAACTTTGTAACCTTAATCGGGTTATTTGGTGTCGCAAAATAGGTACCCAAAGCTTACAATTAGATCACAAATCATACATTCAATGAGTGCATGAAAAACGTTTAAAAAAGTGATTCATTTTTATTAACAAAACTTGATTTATTTTATAAATCACTTATCGGTATAGTCATTTTATAATATACAATAGATAATTAAATAGCAAAAATATATATCTATTCTTGGCAATTTAAAACAACAACAAATTAACTTAATGTGTTAGACTATCAGATTAAATTATGACTTTTATTTGAAATAAAACTACAATAAATATGCGCAATATACTATAATATAAAATTAATTATAATGATTTTTTCTTTTCATTATTATTAATTTGACAACAAATTTTAATCATGGAATTGTGTTTATAAATAGCAATAAACATGGCTTTTTAAAAATATTATCGTATAAATCTGCAAACTATTGACTTCTCGTATATCCTAAAATTGTGTTCACTTATCGCGATATAGTATCATCAAATATTTAATTATATATTGTGTCTCAATTGTCATTGTTAGTTAATTATCAATAGATTATACATTAGTATTGTTTTGTTTTATACGGTAATAAACAGTATTGTTAAATGAGATGATGTCCGGTCTCCCAAACATACGATTAAGTAGTTTTCATAAAAATTAAAAGAATTTTAATTAAAAATACTCTTTTGCTGTTGCGATCGTATAATCAATTAACTTGTTTACGAAGTTTTAGTTTTCAATAACACCTTATCAATGAATAACAGTTTCACTTTCAATCGTGACATTCACGTCTAGTGTTTAATATAAAAATATTTTCAATTTTATTCAATACTTTTTATGTGATTTACTAGAGAAGCAAACTCTGAATACAAGTTTCAAATATTCTTTACAAAACTAAACATTTTATTAATGTATCAAAGAATCTGTACTAATAGTAAGGATTATAGCAAAACCTAATGAATATAGCGTGGGCTCAGGTTTATTGGATATTTCACTCTAACCTGTCTATTACGGTATGCTATCATTAAGTAAATGTTGGCGTTATTTGGTATAAAATTTTATTATTTTTTGACTACATTTACATGATAAACCTTTTTATATTTACAGTATTAGAGTATGAGCATTATATGCTGTATTAATACGAGAGTTTATATTTTTCGTTAAACACCCCATAAATTAAAGTCCAAATGAAATGTAAGCTATTGTACAAAAGTATTTTGAGTAAAATTACACATATTTGTTCAATAAAACAATAATATTGTCTCCATAACCGACACAAGAATAACAGTGAATATATAAGCAAATTCTGAGCAAGCAAATATATAAGCAAGCAAATTATAGTATTTATGAGCAAATTCTGTAATCATTATGGAAATGATGGCAAGAATGCGATCGTATTTTCGGTGGACAGCCATCACTGTACTACAGCTCACATTAATAACACTGATATTCACGCAAACAGTTGTGTCGGTGTTGGTGGCCATCCGTGTGGACGAAGTGACCGCATATATAGTGATCACGTTATTCACGACAGTATTGGTGACCACAACAGCGATCGGAGTCGTGAGATGCAGTCAATGCATGCTTTACATCAACACAATCGCGTCGACCGCTTATTGTCTTTATTTGATTGATTGCAACGACTCGGCCCTCAAATGTGTGCTACTCTTGACGTCGGCGCTCAATACCCTGGTGTCGCTCATGTTAGCCCTCTTATTGACGGCCAAGGAGTGTCTCAGGAGGAGAGCCTACAGGAACTGTCGCCTGA
>CAJPVJ010001925.1:0-14547 GCA_905397405.1 Oppiella nova
TTAAATACCAGACACATCTCTCGAAACAATTAAAATATATAAAATGTCTGACAGCACCGGTAGATGTTTTAGCGGCAATGGATGCCACATCAATGAAATCAATACAATCGCTGTGATGAAAGGTATAGTTTATTGCATTTAATTGCTGAGTATATGTCAGATAATACCCGGCTGTTGCGGGTAATAGTATTATGTTTACATTATATTCAAATAAATTGTTTATGACTCCCTCAATCGTATCATCTCTTCCTAAAATTTTAATACTTATTTGAAACAGACATTTAAAAATTATATATTTTTGTCATTACATATGATTATATAATGTAAAACTGTATCCTATGCTTACTATGATTTATATATCCTGGCAAACTCCATAATGATCATAATAAATGGTCCACACAATTCATATATATTATCACGAATTCCTCTATAATTATTAAAGAATTATAAAATAGTTTCTTTTATAAAAAAACAAATTTCAATAATGTATTCATACAAACTAATCACAAATGGTGGAATATGCATGGGTTGAATCACTAGAACACGACTATCAATGGCATCAGTCGTGAAATTAATGAATTCATTCTCAGTGTAAATAATGCAATGATTTGAATGCATTCTAAACGTTTAAACTATAAATTATATAGACTGTCAATATCTAATACGACAGTTATTAATAAAAGAAATAATTTTTAAAAGTCTCAATTTTATGTCTCAGATTTATGTAACTGGTACAAATGAAACTATTGTAATTAAAACCATTTATAGTTTATAAATGGTTGTTATAACAACTATATATAGTCGATTGGGTGTGGATTAGTTAGGGTGGTGGCAAGGTTATATTATAATTTATTTTGTAAAATAATTGAAACTTTTAATTATATTACCGTATTCCCGCACATCCACCGGCATGCCGTTATAAACGAGATTAATCATTTTTACAAAAATGGCTTTATGATACCCTACCGGCATGCCGTTATAAAGTGAGGTAAATAAATCGAGTACAAAAATTAGTTTTATTTTAAAAGTGTCAAAGATAATAAATATAGCTTATTAAAATAACTGATTAATTGTTTAGTTAGTTATTTTTGTGACATTTTCGCATCAAACTAACTTCGCCTTCAAATTTATATTCAAAAATGTTTTTAATAATTGTGTACTTTATGATATAAGTCCATTTAACACAATGAATAGAAATAGAAACATTTTAAATAAATAAAATTATCATTTTCTAGTATTATGGCTAGCTGTTTAAATATTATTATTAATAAGATAAAATATACACTTATAATTTAATGAAAGAACTTTAAAACAATTTTTTCAGAATATTATTTTATTGAAATTTAAATTTAAAAACATGTTTTAGACCTCACTTATAACGGCATGCCGGTATACCCCGGGGTATAACGGCAGTCTCATCTACCTCACTTTATATCAGCATGCCGGTGGATGTGCGGGAATACGGTAATAAATACATTATTAATTTTGCTTATAGTACTGTAGAATATTTAATTAAAATTTTAGTGCATTTTATAAAAAAGTCTAATCTACCTCACTTTATATCAGCATGCCGGTGGATGTGCGGGAATACGGTAATAAATACATTATTAATTTTGCTTATAGTACTGTAGAATATTTAATTAAAATTTTAGTGCATTTTATAAAACTAAGATTATTTCAGCACAATAATAAACAATAAAAATGTATCCCACCCAAAATTAATTCATTTTATATAATATCATTTACGTTATTATTAAACTTTTTGTTCATTTCAAATAATACATTATATTTTCTATTATTAAAATATTTATCATTGAATTGATGGTTAATAAAAAAAATATAACATTCCAAACAAAATAAGTTTTTAATACAATTTGTACTTTCAATTAACATTAAATAATTTTCACCCTTTTCTGCGATAAAAATAATTAGTAATTAAAATAACATTTATTTTTGCCAAAACAAAAAGACTAAGTTTTACAAAATGTGTTTAAGTATTTGGGCCATGTGTACTGTGTAATAAAATATTTATTTCATATAATGTATAACATAGAAAATAAAAATTATATATTTACAATTAAAATATGAAAAATTAGTCAAAATAGACCTATTGTCTAAAGCCTACTGTTTATAACACTCTTGGGTAATAACAATTATATCTACAGAATCGCAATATTACTTGTCATTTGGGCAAATTAAATAGCAATTATAATTATAATTATTTGTATTTTATTCGTATAATTTATATTCATATCATTAATAATTAAATAAAAAATACTTTGCTTAAAAATAAAATATTAACTGCGAATAAACAATTATGAACTGTGTAGTTTATTTAAATGGTATCGTATTTAGAAAGTATTCAGCTTTATTACTGGCGCAAACATGCTTGGGGCAATGAAAAAGTTTTGTGTCATCATAAATAGTTTAAAAGTAAAATTGAGACAAATTTTTAGTGAAAAATATACCGATTATATGACCAATACTTAGGATAATATTTACCGATAATAACATTGAGACATACAGCGGCTATACAGTATAGTCATGCCTATCGTAGACATCAATTGCAAACGCCATACAAATTATGGTTAATCAAAAAATGACTAGTATAAATCATTTTATAAAACAATCTAATTGATTTTTTGCTTTAATGCCTTTTAATTTACTAAATAATTTATATAAATCAATTAAACAAATTACACGAAAACAAATTCATATAATAAACAATTAGAGATTCATAATAATTAGCATAAATTGAAAAATTAAATAATAATTAATAAGTTTCCATAAGACATGTGGGGGTTTGTATTGAAATGTTTGCAATTTTTTCACAATTATTTCGGATATCATTGTAAAGCAATTCCCGGATGTCTTCGTTGACCACAACTCTCAATGAGCGAAGACTTCGGAGTTTCGACAACGACTTCATTGACATCTCATTGATCACAGCGTTTGATAGGTATATGTATTGAAGTTTCGGTAAATGATGGCAAATATCCACCAAAAATGAGCCATAAATAGTGCATTCATTCCCGAAATCAAGTGACAAATGTGTTAGTCGTTTGAACTGTAGGTGCGATCTGTCCAACAAAACTTCCAAACTATTCACGCAATCAAAGCTAATATCCAAACGATTTAAACGTTTCATATGTGTGTTAATAGTTTTGATGACATCTCTGCAAATGTGGTTATTATCATCGATTGGGTAATCAGTATATATGGTAAGGCTTTTCAGGTTAAGAAATCTTTGGCCGATGTGTGTCAACCCATCAATGAACACATCTTTTGTTTCACTATTTAATGTGAAAATAATTTTCAAATCAATTAATCGCCGCATTTGTGACAAACATGTTATCAGATGTTGAGTTTGTGTCAAATGCTGTACAGACATAAACCCCCAGTCGATGTCCACACGACATGATTGCAGATCTAGACCATAGTTAGTGATAAATGTGTCAAACAATTCAAACTCTTCGGTATAGCCGCCAATAATTATGCGAAAAGTTTTCAGACATTTAAATAGTTTGACATTTTTGTCGCAAAATAGTCGTGCAAACAGCGACTCTTCCCTTGACTCGTAATTAGCAGTCATTTCGTGAATATAAAAACATTTTGGCATTATTTGTGTCAAGTATTTAACCATCTCTTCGGACATTTTCATCGAAATGTCAACATTTTTCAGATAATTAATAAACTTTGGGAAAATCATAGCTAAATACTCGAGATCGCTATTAACGCTGAATTTGATACCAATTTCTTCGACATTATAACGATATTTCCAAATAATGTCCAGAATTTCATTGCAAATCCATTTCGTGTCCGGAAACGAGAATCGCTTAATATATCCACACTTTCTGACCATCGATTCAAACGACAATATTTGGCCGCAGATTTCAGTGACGTTGAAGTCTGTGATTGAATTAAATACCAATCGTTGCCATTGTTTGGACACACATTCATACCTGAATTTATCGTTAAATGATAGATAACTTAGTATGACTTCACATAAATAGTCACCAAATCTGTCCAAAGAGTTTTTGTTACAGATTTTGGACATTTTAAAAATGAATAATAAATTATGGATGAATATCTAAATAACTATAGTATTAACAGCGATACGAAAGCAGTAATTGAAGACATTTTAGACAACGGATAATAAAAATGTGTTATTAATGACAGGAAGTCCGGAAATGCTAGACAGTAAGCCAGGTGTGGCTATCATTGTAATGCCCTCTCATACACGAAACATTTATTTTATTTTGAACCTTTTGAAATTAAAAGTCTACTTTACTAGTGTTGTACAGTATTTTATAGATTAATTTCCATTGTGAATTCACATAATTCCCTGGTATAATAATATAAAAACTCCAATAAAAGTTTGTTAACATTGATTACATGGATAAGTAGAGTAGAAAAGATTTGTATTTTTAAAAATTTAATCAGTTTTGTTCACAAAAGAGTCAATGATTTGTTTGTTTAGCCAAACGGCATGTATTGATATAAGTCGACCGATAACTCATTGAAACAGTGGGTTGTGAGGTACCTGGTGATTTTTTGCACAGCAATTTAATGTGGTGAAAGTCATTTCTATTATATCCGATCGATTTGTTAATAATATATTCAATAGACAAAATAATTTGCGATAATATACACCCAAAGAGTAAAATGTACATTAAATCTGAAATATCATTAATTGATAATTTTTTGGCTTCAAATAAATCATTTACTTTCTTCTCATTAATATTTCCAATGTCTTTGCGATTATAGTTGAGTACATCTCTAATCCATTGGTGATATAAACCCGATTCACGTAATAAAATAATGCTATGAAAAAGATAATAAAACATTCAATTAATTTGTTTTCTGAACACATTTTTTGGGGTATTTTATATATACATGCGATTCAAACCATTGAGGGCCCACTCCCCGGGTGTTTGGCTAACAAACATGAAATACGGTTCGAGTCCTCCGTTTTCATCCGATATATGCATCAAATCTATGAGTCTTTTACTGCCATTCAATTGACTCTTATCTTCATTTCGTGTCATTTCTATCAAATCAAAAATTATGAACAGACGGGAAGCCACGTAAGCTATTGAGCCATCCCTCAGACCAATGGATAGCCGTGTCTTTACCTCTTCGTAGTCATCAAATGTGGACAAACGCTGGCGCAGATTATTAGTTAGCTCTGTATCATATGATTGTGTGAACTGAACAAGGGCATTTTCACTTTGTACCATAATTTTCATTTCCTTGTGCTTCGCGAGGGTTTCTAATGAATCAATTGTAAGCACCGGAGTGACAGTCGACATGTAATCCAAGGTATAATTTGTGAATTGTATGGACAGTACCAGAGCTGACAATAACCACAAACCGATTATTGGTTTTAGTGTTGATTTTAATAAGAAGTTTTGCAATGATTTTGTGAATAAAATGAGGAAATAATTCCATAAATATTGGCATATATTCGATGATTTTAGGAATGATGTGAGAGATAGTAAGAGCACAGACAATAAAATCATATACCAGACACATTTGTCAAAACAATTAAAATAAATAAAATGTCTGACAGCACCAGTAGTTGTCTTGGCGGCAATGGATGCCACATCAATGAAATCAATACAATCGCTGTGATGAAAAGTTATGTTTATTGCACTTAATTGTTGAGTATATGTTAGATAATACCCGGCTGTTGCGGGTAATGGTAGCATATTTACATTGTATTCCAGGAAATTAGTTATGATTTCTGCAATTGACTCAACTCTGCCTAAAATTTTAACACTTATTGAGAGACAAATATTTATTTAAATATTTAATTAACAAGTTTATTTAAAATGGAACATACTAAGATTTATATGCCCTGGCAAATTCTATAATTACCATAATTAAAGGCCCACATAATTCGTACACTGAATCACGAATTGGTTTTCTGTAAATTATTTTAAATAAATATATAAATATAACTTTTGTGAAATTATAATAATTATAGTAAATTTAAACATACGATGAGAATAGGAGGGGTCGTGAGTCCATGGGCTGAATGACCAGAACTCGGCTTTCAATGGCATCAGTCGTGAAATTTATTAATTCATTCTCTGTATAAATAATGCAATGATTTGAATGCATATTCAAGACTTAAAAATACAAAAATTGATAATTCACTGTATTGTATAAGACTTGCAAATATAAAATATTCTGACTTTTAAAATTTTCATTTTTGTATTGTATGTGAATGAATAGAAATATACTTATTATGCAAAATTTTATTCGTTTCAATGTTTGCTGTAGTTTAAGTGTACTCAATATAATTATATAATTATTATGTACTAAATTGATAAACAATTAAAGTAGTAGTACAAATCAGTACAATATTTAGTGACATATACAGGTACAGTACAAACAATTAAATAATGTTAACTTAAGTACAATACTCAATAAGTTCAAAAATGGACATTCAAAAATAAAAGCTGTTATGATTGACATAATTTGAAATGAACGGATAATTAAGCCTAACATTTCTATTTACAGTATAACATTATTTCGACAATCACTTATTGTATGAGAAATTGATTATTTTCTTATTCAAATATTCGTCAATTTATTATCAGAATATGTCTGCTCAACACGTGTGTAATTTGTTTAATGTTAGCCTGTTACATTACTCAAATGTTAGCCTCTTTCCCATCAGTAGTTAATAATGAGTCAACAAATTATTAATCTACAAAGTATTATAGATAATCTTGTAACTTGTAAATATAATTATTTAATTTAATTATATAATTAAAATATCATCATGATATAAATATTAAATATTAGTATTGAATGTTTTCTGTATATAAGTTGGTTCCCATTGAATATATCGATAAGTCGGGATACACTGAACCAGCCCCGGGGCCAACCCCGATACCAAAACCAGCCCGATACTAAAACCTGTCTTGTTGGTAACTTATCTTGATTATTTTGTAATCAAGATTATGTTGATAAATAGCCAAGATAATATTCACACTATTTTCTTAATATGTATGTGAAATATTTCTCATACTTATAAATTTATTAATTAAATAAATATTGAAATAAGTTAGATTACCAGTAATGTTTTCTGGGAAATGTGAGCAAGGGTATTTCATTTGAGTACACTGGGCAGTTTGAGTTGAGTTTTGTTTCCAAAATAATTGATGTTTTTGTTGTTAATGATATATTCAATACAAAATATAATTTGCGATATTAGGCATCCAAATAATAAAATATACAATAAATCTAAAAGATCTTGGAGGGATATTTTTTTTGCTTCAAATAAATTAACTACTATTTTCTGATCAATATTTCCAATGTCTTTGCGATTATAATTGAGTACATCTCTAATCCATTGGTTATATAAACCCGATTCACGTAATAAAATAATTCTGTAAATAATGGTTAAAAAGTATTTAATGAATGACAAAAATATATACAATTTGTTTGCTATTATCCGATACTTACATGCGATTCAAGCCATTGAGGACCCACTCCCCGGATGTTTGGCTAACAAACATGAAATACGGTTCGAGTCCTCCGTTTTCATCCGATATATGCATCAAATCTATGAGTCTTTTACTGCCATTCAATTGACTCTTATCTTCATTTCGTGTCATTTCTATCAAATCAAAGATAATGAGAAGTCGGGAAGTGATGTAAGCCATTGAGCCATCCCTCAGACCAATTGGTAGGTCTTTCTCTATCTCTTCGTAGTCATCAAATGTGGACAAACGTTGGCGCAGATTATTAGTTAGCTCAGTATCATATGATTTTGCGAACTGAACAAGGGCATTTTCTTTTTGTACCATAATTTTCATTCCCTTGTGCTTCGCGAGGGTTTCTAATGAATCAATTGTAAGCACCGGAGTGACAGTCGACATGTAATCCAATATATAAGTTGTGAATTGTATGGACAGTACCAGAGCTGACAATAACCACAAACCGATTATTGGTTTTAGTGTTGATTTTAATAAGAAGTTTTGCAATGATTTTGTGAATAAAATGAGGAAATAATTCCAAAAGTATTGCGAAAATTTTGATAATTTTTGAGATGAGATAAACGATATAAAAATAATTGAAAGTAATATCAAATACCAGACCCAACCATCAAAACAATTAAAATATATAAAATGTCTGACAGCACCGGTAGATGTTTTAGCGGCAATGGATGCCATATCAATAAAATCAATACAATCGCTGTGATGAAATGTCATGTTTATTGCACTTAATTGTTGAGTATATGTCAGATAAAACCCGGCTGTTGCGGGTAGTGGTAGTATACTATTTACACTGTATTCCAGAAAATTGCTGACTATTTCTCCTATTGACTCAACTCTACCTAAAATCTTAACACTTGAGAGAAAATAAATATTTACTAAAATATTTTATTGAAATTTGTTTAATTAAAATTTGCTCTATTTAAAAAGGGACTTACTAAGATTTATATGCCCTGGCAAATTCGATAATCACCATAATTAAAGGTCCACATAATTCGTACACTAAATCACGAATTGGTTTCCTGGCAATTATTTTAAATATATACAAATATAACCATTATATGTATATATGACAGAATTTATTAAAATGATTACAATGAAAATTCATTGAGTGCTTAGTAATTATAACAAAAGCTTATCAATCACAGTTTAATCAAAGCAATATATTTGTAATGTGTGGGCAAGATAAGATTTTAAACTCTGTATACTTTATATGTGCTTTAAATGGTTTTTTAATTGTACCCTTTTTAAAAAATCCTATGTCATATAAATAACTAAAATTACAATACTATGATCGATAAATAAATGTATTCAATCGAAGCATTCAAATCAGTGTTTCATTCAAACTAATAAAAATGAATACCTATTCTCATCATATAAATCATGTATTAAAAGGTTTATTAGTTTCAATGAGTAAACACTGGTTTTAATGCTTCGATTGAATTCATTTTTATTTATCGATTGTACGGTTAGTTATTTATATATATATTGGAGTGTTATATATATAATACAGTATATATATATATACTGTATATTATTATATATAACATTACAATAAATTTTGTGATAACAGCAAACATACGATAGGAATAGGAGGGGTGGTACGTCCATGGGCTGAATGACCAGAACTCGGCTTTCAATGGTATCAGTCGTGAAATTTATTAATTCATTCTCTGTATAAATAATGCAATGATTTGAATGCATATTCAAGCCTAAAAAATACAAAAATTAATAATTCACTTATTGTTTAAAATTGTAGAATATTTGTATATTAATGAATGAATCGAAATATACTGTACTTATACTGTCAAATTGTATTGGTTTCAATACTTGATGTCCTAAAAGTGTACTCAATATAATAATAATAATATCATAATATTATAATTAATTATTGTTTTCATAACTATTTGTCTCTTATTGATTACCTATAGCTTACTTATATGCACTGATATTAATATGTCTGCAGATTTATTGATAAATAAATAACAGGTTATTATTTCTAGACATTGATCTACAGTTAGATCCGACGATATAATCTAAGTACAAAAATCGTAAACAACCATTAAGTGTCATTCACTTAGTAAGTACATACACTTTTCGGGGGAGGGAGTCATACAGTAACATTGTATGCATACACATCCTGGATATGATATCCATATTTGATAAGAACTTATATTATTAATAATAAAGTAAATTGCATATATTTAATTCTTACTGTACTAATGTTAATTTTGCGTACATACTTTGTGAATGCAGCCTTGAAATAATTTATGAAAACAATTGTGTAATATTTATAATTATGCAAATCAATGAAGTTTGAGCAGGTACAGGTTGTTTATTATTGTTTTGCAAAATAATGCATTCACCAATTAAAAGATTGTTTAAAATTTATTTAATTCACTGCAATATATTAACTTAAATTGATTTTAACGTGCTAACTTTCTATTAATTTAAATATTAACAGTGCCTAAATACAGATTTACCGTAATACGATGTATTAATATTGATATAAATTATATATTATTATTTTATAATAATCCTAAACAATTAAATATTACATTTGAAATTTGAGCAATCAAAAAGTTCAGACAAGGCAATTAAAGTTATTAAGGAAGTAATCAGTATTTGATGATTTTCTAATTATTTTTATGTTTAAGATTATAAGAATCAATAAATTTTCAAAAAATCTTAATTATAAAATTTTATTCTGTAAAGTATCCTACTCTATTAGATTATGAATATATTATTTTTATGAAAATGTGTGTTATTTAATGATTTAACAAAACACGCTTGAAATTTTAACATTGCTTAAATTAGCATACTTATAATTGGATAGGCCTGTGCTATACAGAGCTAAGTGTTTACTACATGCAAACTGTAAGCAATGCATAACATTGATATTATAATACTATATCATAGCATAATACTATAGTGAATATACTATTTATGCTTTGTGTACAGTTTGGATACAGTAAACACTTAGATCTGTCTTGCATTTAGAGGTCCAAATACACTATTAATGCATTGATTACAGTTTGCATTCATTATGCACATAGATCTTTATAGTACTGGCCCATCCAAATGGCTTATATCTTCAAAGTTTACTTAATCGATGAGTTTGTCATAAATTACTTTTGAAGTAATCGTTTGAAGGCTTTTAATGTATTCAACAAAAGACCCGTCATATCGGGAGATAACATGAATGTCTGTCCTCTGAGCCAACTGTTCAATGGTGTCGATGTATAGGACGGGCACAGGTCTGACCATATGATCCAATAGTATGGCCGTAAAGAGAGTGGATATGAAGAATGAGACGATTAGCCAAATGCCTAAAAGTGATCTTAAGTTGTGTTTTAATAGAAACGGTTGAATAGATTTCGAGAACATTAGTGTCGAGTAATTCCAAATAAATACATAAATATTATTAAAACTTTTAGACACTTTTTTGCATGAAATCAGTGATAATATGAATATAAAAATCAATATAATCATCCAGGTTGCAAATGTAAATGTATGAATGTATGCGAACAATGGTATGCCACCCATCCATGTCTTGGCCATAATATTACTGGTTTCCATAAAATTAATATAATTTGTGATTTGAAAGGATATGCCCAATGGTTTCAATACTGCACAGTATTTCATGAATGGAGTTATTAAAAAGGGTGTCAGGATCATGTCAACCCCTTCTCTATGGATATTATCCATCATATCATAGACGTCATCGGATGGACCCTTAAATTTGATACTATTTGACAGTAATTACAGAATATTATTGATATAAATAAAATAAATATCGATATTCTAATAAATGAGATACTTATGTTATTTAAAAATAACATTTATTGCTTTAAAAATGTATATTTATTTGACTTACTTAAATTTGTATTTTTGCGAGAATTCATAGACCAACCGAACCATTGGGCCACAGATCTCATACAAGAATTCATTTATTTGACTTAAAAATAATTTTAAACCACATATTAGTTATGATAATATAAATTATTTATTCAATACTTACAATATTATGATAAAAGGAGGGTAAGGGAAAGGCTGTATAACCAGGAGCTTAGTATGGTCTGATATGTTTAAAATTTCATTTGGATTGTATGTAATACACTTATTATTATTCATTGTGCTGTATAAAATGACAATAATGATATTTGACAATGAATATAATCTACTTACAGTAATTATTTGCTTTTAAATAATAAGGAATATGAAAATAAATATAGTACTGTATTAGCAAAATAAATTTAATTATTTCTTTATTGTATTACCAAATAAATTTAATTTATTTTAGTAATTTAGTGATTCACATGATATATTAATTAGATGTAAATATATTAATTCAAATTGTTGTTTACATTAATAATATGAAAGAGTACTTTATAATACTGTAATATAGCAAATTAATATTTAATATAATACATCAATACAAAATAATAAAAACAAAAATTGACGGTACATTTCTTGTTTTCAAAATACGTATATTAAATAGTTGCAGTATTAACAAATATCTAATTTTTTATATTATAAACAAATTGATTTATTTAATAAATTCAGTATTCATTATGATCTAAATATATTCATTATTCAAACAAAATGGATACAGAAATAATTGATTGGAGATAATGTAAATTAATAATTTATAAATAATAACAATACCTTAAAAGGCAATTCAATTAAAATGTTTATTAAAACCGATTCATAAAAACTTGAAATGACCAATTCACTGTAATGTTAATAAATTTAAATTTAATATTAAAATTTTAAAACAAAAATTCAAATAAAATAATAACAATAGAAACAAATGCACAAACAATATATAGTAAACCCAAACCATACATATTTTCTAAAGAAAGTGGTTTATAGTCCACTAAAATCTGTTGAGTGTTTTTCTCCATAAATTTTCGGCCACTACTTCCCATTGAATAGCTTTTCCTAAAACTTAGTATATCTTCACTCCATTTCCCATATAATCCCGATTCACGTAACAGACAAATCCTGAAATAAATTAATCAAACAAATGTTATATCTGTGGGTATAGCCAATAATAAATTTAACCTCTGCTTTAATACTGCATTACTAAAAAATATAACACTATTAAAGCAAAGAATAAATGTAAAATTTGTTTTGCAATCACAAATATTAAATACAGTATGATATTTTCATTTATTTATCAGTACTGTATTATAAATATTGTATCTTACATTGTATTGTAATCCTTTAATAATGTTTTATGTTTTGTGGTTTTGCTTACAAATGTGAAATAGGGTCTGTGCCAATTGCTTCTGGATATATGAACTAAATCAATAAGTGGAGTGCCATATATGGGATCCATTTCTGCAAGATATGCAGTTTCCTGCAAACCGTATATTAGAGTCAAACGGTTGTTAACATAAGCAATTGAGCCATTCCTGAGGCCAGACATCACCAAATGTCTAATTTCCTCAAAATTTACATATTTTATGAGTTTGTCGTCAATAGCTTTTGAAACACTCGTATTAATGCTATTAATGTATTCAACAAAGGGTCCGTCATTTAGGGCGACAACTTTAATGTCTGTCCTCTGAGCCAAATGTTCAATGGAGTCGATGTATAGGACGGGCACAGGTCTGACCATATAATCCAAGAGTACGGCTGTAAAAAGTGTGGATATGAATAGTGAGACAATTAGCCAAATGCCTAAAAGTAGTCTTAGTTTTTGGTTTAATAGAAATGGTTGAATAGACTTCGAGAACATAAGAGTAAAATAGTGCCAAATGAAAACAGTAATGATTTTAAAATCCTTTGACATTTTGTGAGTTGAAATAAAAGATATGATAAATATACAAAGTAAAACAAACATCCAGGTGACCAGTGAAAAGGTATGAATGTATGTGAACAGAGGTATGGCACCCAACCATGTCTTGGCTAATATATCTTCAATATCGATGAAATCATTATAAGTTGAGAGTTGAAAGGATAGGCCAAATGGTTCCAGTAGTGCCCCATATGTCATGTAATGGGAAATTTGTGAAGGGGCCAGTAGTATGTCACCACCATCCTTATAGATTTCATCTATCATTGTGTATACATCATTTGGTTTACTTCTCAATTGAATACTATAATATAATTAAGCGTTATATTGATTTTAGTTAATTGATATAAAATTTTGCAATATTCAATACCATACTTGTAATTATATTTGAGTGCAAATTCAAATATCAATCGAACCAATGGACCACATATTTCATACAATACTTCATTTAATTGACTATTAAATACAATTTTGAATTATATCAAATAGCACATTATATGCAAATACAGTATATTTGAGAACAAACTGAGTCTCGCAAAGAATCTTTAATCTTTTTTAGTGCAATTTGGCTTTTCAATGATTTCTAATACTTTCCACCCATTTATCTGATATAATAATAAGTTATTGAAAAAACATCTCAAAAAAATCTTTAATATTATCTTTAAATATTGCTTACATGTAAGGATAAAATAAAACTTTGTTGCGAGACTCAGTTTGTTCTGCTTTCCCTGATATGATGCGTACAATATAATAATAAATGGAGGGTAGGAGATAGGCTGAACCACAAGCATCTTAGCATTGTCTGAAATATTTAAAATCTCATTGTGCTTGTACACAATACATTTATCTATATTCATTATCAAATAAATTGATAATTTAAGATAAATTTTTTATTACATTTAAACAATGAAATTGTTATATCAATAAGAACTATAATACTGAGTTTCTCATAATATAAAAATTATTTAATTAATATCATGTTTACAAACAAATATATAATTAAAATATAATAATTTATATAAACAAATTAAATCTATATATTCTATATTTATACCAACAAATATAGAATGAAAATTGTTGTTTTCTACTTAATTAATTTATATAATAAATAATAATGTACAAATTTATTTGTATACAGTTTACGACACGTTAGAAATTCAAATAGACTTTAATATTGAGTTACATGTAAACATAAATATGGATGAAGGTAGAAAACATACTTTAATAATAATA
>CAJPVJ010001927.1:0-14539 GCA_905397405.1 Oppiella nova
GTCAGGATAGAGTATAGACGTCCAAAATTTTTAAAATCCCTAAATTAGTGTTTTATAATAATATTAAAATTTTGAACTATTTAAAACACTAGTATTTTAAAGTTTATAGAATACATTAAAGATTAAAGTAGAGTTTAGTTAAATACCAATGAATATTACTTAGTTTTCCATTCATGACTATTACTTTATCAAATATTTTTATTGTATGTTTAATAATCTCTTATGAGTTAGTATTTTAATCATTTAAATATTATTTTGTTGTTTAATAAATAAAAATGTTTTCAATACAAATCTTAATCACATTTAAATCATAAAATACTAGTGTTTTAAATAGTTCAAAATTTTAATATTATTATAAAACACTAATTTAGGGATTTTAAAAATTTTGGACGTCTATACTCTATCCTGACAATATTATAATTTCCGATTTACTAACTGTTATATTACTAATTGTACAATCTATAATTTAATATAGTGTAGTTCATGTGACAATTTTATACTTGCCATAATTTCTATGATAACCAACTGGACAAGTGCACGTGTAGTTTTTAGGATCATTTAAATTAGTAAAACAATATGATAATTTGTCCATGCATGGAATCTCTGATAAGCCAGCCTCTTTTCGATATACAGGGTCACAGGCATCAATTTTGACAATAGGTGATTTTTCATCCCGCTGATAATATCCATCAGCCGGAATACATCTTGGTATCTCACCAACATCTAATGCACATTGTTGATTCGTAGCACATTCATATGTCAAGCACTTTGGTGATTGAATGCAACTAGATCAATAATTTTAAATAATTATTTTTAGAAAATATATATACACTGTCATTTATCAAATATAATTACATCAAAATGAGTGTTGATATTTATTTTTATAATTATTTAATGTCTAAACTTGTTAAATGCAAAATTTATAAATGCACTTTATTTTTAATTTTGATATAATTAATAAAATACTAAATAAACCATACCCCATTACTAGTGATTTATTCGTGATAGTATGTTCCCAATAGAAATTATCGGCTTTACATTCGCACTTAAATGAATCACCCGGCTTATCAATCATACAGTTTCCAGTACTATGTGGATCCACTTTACAAAATTCTATACCTGTTTTAGCTTGAATCTGTCAAAAAGATTAATAAATATATTTTGTATTACATGTGAGCATATTTAAATTATTTGACAATAGTATAACATTTTATTTTACAAAATATTAAAAAATTATAAATAAAAATCTATCAAAATATATTAAAAATAATTACATAGTAGGGCAATTTGCAGTAGTTTTTGTGCATTTAGCTCCCCAATAATCACCAGGTGTATATGTATTACATTTACCGCACACAAACTCTAATGCACCTTTACTTTTATCTAGTACATCCCTTGAACATGTTTCACGGCTTATTTTATGATTACAATCGATTGGTCTATGTGTATCATCAACACACGGGTCATTTAGATCTAGGTTCCCAATCGTGAACAATGGTTTGGTAGCACGTTGAACATTGTTGTATGTCACTTTTAGACCCAATTTAAAAGTGCCTCCAATTTTACCAATTAAGATTTTGTTAGTTGTTGTTTGGGTTGCCTAATAATTAAATTACAATCATGTTATATATTTATATATTGACTAATTAGCATATACAGTATATATCTTATCATAAAATAATTTTGAAAAATAAAATTCTTTAATAATTAATATAGTAAATTTAACAAAATTTTTGTCCTAAAACAATTACTAATGTTATATGTATTAGTATCTTGGCTCTGTAGCCCATGAATTTCAATTATTTAATAATTAAATAATCTAACATATAAATCTAGTCCTTTAAATTAAGTATATATAAAATATATTTCATTTTACATAATAATATTAATTTTAATTATAAATTTTCTATTTACACATACTTTAGGGTTTATTTGGTTGTCACCAATAACTACATTTGAGCCGGGTGTCTCGGTATATTTATCATCAAATATGACAAACTCAAGTGCATAACCAGTAAACTCGTTTGATATGTCAAATCTCAAATTGACCGTGTCGGTTGTTTTTGCAATCCATTTGCTTATTAAATAGGATGTAATTTTTGTTCCAGTATTTGTTGCTACAATTGAAAATTTTGATTAAAAATTCAACATTAATTTAACACATTTTATTATACAAAATTAAACTTACGGTTAAACTCGAATTTAGTGGTCTTATCAATATAATTCCAAAATGATTTACTTGGTGGCGGTAAATTAGGAATTTTTGTCGGGAATAACACATCAAATGTATTTATAGAATCTATCCAGGGTATAAATCTATTATCCAATGTAGACAACGGCTGGTTAGTAATATATTTGTCGGGAATATTAACACCCATGTGTTGATCAGCAGTTAATGTGGTTGTGAATGTAATTGTTGCATTTTGAGTAATCGTCGGTGTCAATTCTGATAGGCAAAGTGTTTGCTCGCTCAAATCCACATCAACAAATTGTCTTGTATATTTTAAACCACCCGGATTAGTGCCGTAGGCAACAGAAAGTGTACTACCCTCATTGGCGTAATACTTTACCGTGTAACAATAATCTTTTGTAATATCGATGACTTTGAATGATTGAACTAAAGTTTGATTAGTTTTGTGGGATACATATAATGGGAATACATCTTGGTTATGCAATAATTTGGGCATATTTTTATTTGACCACCCTACTTTATCTACGTCAAAAAATTCGCACGTACTTTTGGAATTACATGTTTTGGTTACTTTCAAATAATTTTTAATTTGAACGCATCTATAATTGTGAAAAATTTATATTAGAATTAATCAATATAGATATTTAGGATTAAGATTAAACATTTTAGGTATAACAACATTATGGACTAATATAACACTTAATGTGTCCTTGTTAATACCATTTGATATTACATACGATATAATTTTAAAATTTAACATAACATACTTTTTAGTTTTTGCGTCAAAAATAAATTCATTTAGCGGACATTTGCAATTAAAATCATCCCCGTCCAATTCCTGGCAATAGCTAGTCGTTATCGGGAGTCTCGGTAATTCATCGCATACATCGCGTGCCTATAACAATAATTATAATATTATTAACAAGATAAATTAAAATATTTTAAATTAAAATTTGACTAAAATACTTCAGGTTTTGTGCAGCGTTGAATTTTACAGTTATCGCCCATATACCTTCCGGGATCATTACATGTACATTTGTAATCTACCGGGCTAGTTGGTAGACTTGTTCTACTACCTGTGCACGTACCCCTATTGCTACAAGGTGGTTTATCAGTGAAAAAGCTACATGGATCGCCAATTGAAATATCGTTGATTTTAACATTAAAATCTCTAATATCTGTTTTATCCATGTTGCCTTTGAATGTGAACTTTAATATTAATTTAAAATATTTTGAAACAGTTTTGGGTATATCGATGATCTGGGTTCCTTTATCACTTCGAATTTGTTGGATATTACCAGGGAACAGTGCGTCAACTTGGTCGTATAATATTCCTCTCTCCAGTGTAATAAACCCTTTATCTTGCTCGTTTGTGTCGATAGTTAAAGTCCTTGATAAATTATACATTTCAGGTGTATTTTCAATCCAATCGCTAATAAAGTATGATTCAATTAATGTTCTCGGTTTAACACCTGTAACTATAAATTTTTAAAAAATAATAGTTAATCCGGTAGTTTGTTATATTTATAATTTATATTCACTTTAGTATGCATGATCAGAAAAATATAGATATTGATCTTTACACTAAATATTTTATACTATATTATATTTATAATAATAAATTTATTTAATGTTTGTTCTTTTATAGATAATTTTATTTAATTAATTTTACAATTTTCAAACCATACCTGATAAGCTATAAAATTTTTCGTCAGGATCAGTTATCCATTTAAGGCTTGTATATGGAAATGAATTCCATTGTTGCTTCCGTTGAAAACCAGGAATTAATTTGACATAATTTAAATTATCAGGTAAATCAATTGTTTTAACAATTGGGGTAAATTTAACATTATGAAGTGTATCATATAGTGTATCAGCATCGGTTGTCAAAATAGATATTTTAAACGACTTGTCACTTGGTGTCATTATAAAATCTCGTAAACAAAAACCAATTTCCATTTGTTCAGGAGACAATTCTTGAGCAAATAGCTTTCTTGGTGCAGTAATGCCATCAACATAATTTACCTGTAGCGTAACCTTTTTAGTAGGATCTTTGATTGTATAGCCAATATTGGGGCACAAGTCTACTTTTGTAGTGCTCATCCCACTGAATTCGTAGGTCAATTCATTTCCAGCATTTGTCGGGTGATATGACCCTGAGCTACCTTCAGGCTCCCAATTGGTACTGGCAGGCGCAAAAAGTGTTACACATGTTTTCGTAATTCTAAATATTAATTTAAAAAACTTTAATGAAATTTTAAAAAACATTTATATTATATTAATAGGTTACCGATCCCAATTGAATTTTTTATCGACATTATTACTACATGCACATCTATATACTTTATTTGTGTATTCATTACTGTTCACATTAAACGTGGAACCACGATCGTCGCACGGAAGGTTAAAATTAGTTTTGCAAACATAGGTTGCTGATTTCTAAGTAAATAAATTTAAAATTTTATTATGATTAATAAATATTAATTAAATATATTTGAAGTACTTTTTGTGCTGTAGCATCAGTTGTTTTACAAAAATTAACAATCTCACATTTTTCGCCACTATAACCTGGTTTACATAGACATTTGTTTGGCGGTGTTTTAAGCGGGTCAGCCATTCCTTGAGTGCAGGCACTCTCAGGGTACACACCAATTGAATTGCACATATCCTTGTACAATTGCAATTGACATGGGTCACCAAAATTAATCAATTTAAACTCCAATTCAAAAGTGTCATCAGCTTTGTAGACTTCACTTTCGGGTTTAAAATATACGAATTTAAAAAATAATTTCATATATTTAGTATCCCTCATTTCATCGATTTTAAATGAATAAACCCATGTATTAGGTTTGTTGGGTACGATTGGATCTTTCTTGACATTGAAAATGTTCAAGTCAATACATTGGGCTAGGTCGTTTCGTTACATATTTTCCCAATTACTTTAAATGCGTTAAAATATTTTTCATCGCTAACTGTCAAGCTATATGTCCCGATATTTTCGGTAAAACTTCTATCGTATAATATCCATTGACCCATTAAAATGGCTGAGCCTGGTAAATCGGATTCAGGATTAACTGAAAATTGTAAAACATAATAAAAACATAATTAATATATCATTTAAAATAAAATAAATTACATTAATGTATAAATGTGCATTAAACTTTATATTGATATATTACTATAATTTTAAGCATAATTGTAAAGTTTTGAATTCAATATCATTATATAAATTTTTTTAAACCTTCATATTCACACACATTTTACATTGCTTACCATTATTAATGTTTCAAAATTACCTGATAATTTAAATTTATTGTCAATTACTGTAAAACTTTCATTGGGTTGCTGTATAGGCCATTCCTTGACAGTTAACAACGGCGATTGATATTTTTGAACAAGTTTATTAAATGTGTCAACCCATCTATACGATGTATCTGTAATTTTTGTCATTCTAATTGATATATCCGTAACCGTGCTATCATCTTGTATTAAATCGACATAAACATTTAACTTGGTACTAACTGCCAACAAATCGGTTAAGCATATTTTGATTACTTCCAATTTAGTACGATTGACATTTACTTTAGGTGTAATCGAAAATATTTTATTTCTACTCCGATCAAAGTGTTCATTTTTGTACGAGTAATGTAAATTAATCTCGGTGGGTTTTTTGGTGTAATATTCAAATTTAAAACATGTCTGCTCAGTAGTCCGGACATCGTATACTGTCGTTGCAAATGTAGTTCCCGATTTTTTAAACTCTTTACCATCTTGGTTATAACAATCTTGATTCATTGCGGCAATATTGCATTGCTTAATTATATCAGTAATAGGGATATCGTTACGTTTGTGCCTTACTTTGTGTTCATTTGTGACATTACGGTTGTTCATGTAAAATACTTGATGTTCAACCGCTTTCGTAGGTGTATCCAACTCAACTACAGTACATTAAAATTAATTTTTTAAAAGTTTCATTAATATTAATTCAAAATTTACTTTTTAAATCTTTTAACGCAATCAGGGTTGTAGTTCCAAATTCTATATCAAAATCAAAGTCTATTAATTGTTGTCGTGTTAACACGTATTGCCGAGGCATCCAGTAATTAATAAAATTAGCAGCATAGTCATCTTTTAACGAATCAGTAAACTTATAGGTATCTCGATATTTTTCGTATTTAACAACCATGCTAGGTGTATGACCCTCTGTGTATGCCCATATCGATATTTGTATAAGGTTGTAATAAAATACAATTGATTACCATAATGCTCGTATTTAATTTAAATATTTGATTCAAAATATTTAAATGTCAAATATAATAACAACTTTTAAAGAATTAAAATATTAATTAATAGTTACAATGCTTGTAATCCAAAGTAAGAATATTGGGTATACAAATTTATATCCAGATTATTATTATTATCTAAAATACTCATTAAAGCTTTATTAACAGTTAGTATTAACTTAATGGGGAACCTCGTTAGGTGTCAGCAAATTGTGCCAGGATAATCTGCAACAACATAAACTTTATGATCATATCTACCATTTGAATTGATTAAACTTTCCGAATATCACCAACTAAGCCCGTAAATCCAATTATAGTCACTTTTGACATGCATATTTTACATATTAAATAACATTATAAATATGGATGGCTATTCAATCATAGAGTAATTTTTTATATGAATTCATATACTTATATTTTTTGTAAATATAATCACAATTTGTATTAAAATCTGATGCATAATTGCCATCAAATATTGGTGAAGTGCCGTTTATATTTATAACGGTATTTAATATGTAAAATGTGCATGTCACCAGTTACTATAATTTGATTTACGGGATAAGTTGGTGATATTCGGAAAGTTTGATCAATTCAAATGGTAGATATGATTATAGAGTTTATGTTATTGCAGATTATCCTGGCACAATTTGCTGACACCTAATGATGTTCCCCATTTAGGTGATTGGGTGTTTTATTGAGTATTAATATAGATAATCTGAAAATGTTATCACAATAGATTTGCCTTTCTCATATATAACTCATATTTTAAAATTTTAAAATATACCTTGAAACTGAAAACGAAGTGATTAATTAATGGATCAATTTCTTTGTAAAAGTCTTTTTTAAATTGAATAAAATCTTGCCGAGTTTTATAATTCATATAAAAAAATTCCGAACGTTTCCCTAATAATTTGTCTTCGCTATCCCAAAATGGCCATGTTACTCGATGATCCGATTTATCATGATCAATTTTAATCCAATCATCGGCTACAACTATATTTAAATTTTTGAAATAATTATTTTTAAATAGCTAACAATATATAACAGTAATGAAATATAAATTAAAAGAATTATATTTAGAAATGAACTAGAACTAGGTTTATTTTTAAACAAATTGAAATAAATAATTTATTTCTGCCTATGCGATAGCCTAATTATTATTTATTATATATTTAATTAATATAAAAAAAGTAAAATATTTATATCATATACGGTAAAAATATATTATTAAAAACAACAATCATTAAATTTGATTTTAAAAATTACAAATACCATGGATATAAAATAGCTTAGCTATTATTTTCAATATATAATAATAATTTTAGATTTTTATATTTCATTAAAGTCAATTTTATTTAAAATAGCAAACAATATTTTTATACATACTTTCAGCTGATATTTTATCTAGGCCAATTGACAATATAAAAATTAAAGCGGCTAACACCAAGTGGCGAGCCATTTAATAATTATATTATAAATTTATGCACAATATATAATTTATTATAATTAATAATTTTGTGAATTATACAATTCTTTAAATAACAAATAATTATCTAACATGTGACTTTTAAAATTGATTGTTAATATTGTTTGTTAGATATAAAATGAAATACCTATATAAACACTTCACATTTTGTGATAAAAATTATATTAAATTGAAAATAAATTCATTTTTATCTAAAATATTAGATATTTTTAAAAACATTTGTTTTCTTACAATAAATATCCTAAACCAAATTAATTAATAATGTTTTATAATACACATTTAATAATGATATAGGAATAGAGCAATATATGGACATTGAATCTTTTACTTTATAATTTAAATATATAATGTATATAATTAATTTTAAAAATGCTGTATTAAAATTAAAGTGTTCTTATACAATAGTTTTACATAAATAATATTTTATTAGTAGTTTTTATACTACTAATTATTAAACAATATTATTTTGAGGTATGACTGATGAAAACGGAAATAAAATACAAGTAATAGTGTTTTTATTTATTTAAGGTTATATATAAACAATTATTTAATAATGTGTTTTAATGATGTTTGTATAAATTATAAATTGTAATAATATTTAATAAGCAGTTAAACAAAATTGAAAATAAAGGATATTAATATGAATTTTATTTTGTTAAATAAATAATTTTCAAAATATCTTAATTACAGTTTATATTTAATTATAATTTATTTTAAAACATTAATAGTAATTAATAATTCAGATTCAGTATATGGTTACATTAAGTCTTGACATATACTATCATAGTATATTGTTGGTATATACTTTCATTAATTCAATTATAAAGGATAATTTAGTGTTATTTAATAATAATAGTTGATAATAAACATTTAATTTGAATTGAATATTAATTATTAAATTTAAAATCATTAAGTTTTATAAATGTATTTAATTATTTTAAAACTTATACTGCCATAATTTCAGAAATTTAATTTTGTTGCTATATTTTTAATTATTATACCGGTATTAATGATAATATAAAATATGAATCACCACAAAAGATATCCTTATTAATATAAACTCAATGAGTTAGAAACTAGCATAAATAAATCCTAGATAATTTTAAAATTTATTTCAAGCATCTAATTTGATATCATTGTCATTAAGTTTAATTTTATGTAATATCCTGATATTAATACAAAATTCTATTATATCTATCACTAGGATCCTACAAAAAATGTAATTATTAAAGTGAATCATCCTAAAATTATTTCTTATAAGAATTAGTGTCACAAATTAATAAATCAATTAAGTAACATACTCGAGTACAGTAACAATTAACCAGCTATCATAAACTGTATCACATATTTTCAATAACCTTAGATTAAATCACACGGATCAATTCACACACATAAAGACCTATGTGAACTAAATTTCAGTTAGAGGGCTAATACTACTCAGATATTAAGTGGGATATTATATATTATCAGTTTAACATTCATTACATGGTAGTAATGGGACTAGTATAAGAGTTACATTTTTAAAAGTTTTAATGTTAAATGTTAAATTGACTTAAAAATATTTTATTTAGTGAAAAAATATTAATTTATATATAATAATAAATTAATAATTACATCTAAATGAAAGGTAAATTATTTTGCATTGCTTATATTATTATCAATACTATAATAGTTAATATAAATTATATTTTTAGAATATATTTTATTATTATACTAAAAAGCATATTTTATAAATATAATTTAATATAATAAATATATTATAACAATATAATATGAAAATATTTTGTAAGTTACTAGTATTAATATACCCTGTTCATTGGTTGCTAATAAGTGTATAAGAACATAGATTACATTCAAATACACTCTCTGTACAAATATAATTACGAAATCATGTAAATGTAATATACAGTGTAAAGTTGCGAAAGTCCGCTATATTTAAATATTGTTTATTATATGCTAACTTACTTAGCTGTCATTAACACCCTTTACTACATAATTGCTAATAATAAAATAATAAACCTATTACAATTTCTATTCCAAATTATACAAAATATTAATTGTAAAAACACAATTTTAAATAATATACACTATACTAATATTCTCTATTAAATATTATAAATAGTTTAAATATAGCATATAGCATGGGAATTTTGCCTGACAGCTGCCCAATTTCAATGCCCAACATTGGACGAGTTGGGCGAATGCACGTGCATTCCAAACACCGCCAAATTATATTGCGGTCCGAAAACCACCATTTTTACCGACCTCCAGAATAATGTCACATTTGATTCAATAGTACTCGAAGGTCTCGAAAATCCGGCAACGATCAATTTGAACAAGGCAAAAACTAAGGCCCTAACAATTAAAGATTCTAAACTGGGTGATTTTGCTAAAATATTTACCGCAAATATTGTCGAGGTACTCGCGAAAATATCATTGACTAATGTCCGTAATGGCGATGGCAAAACTAAAATTTTGGTTAACGACATACTTGAAAACATCGTATTAAAACCTAAACTAGCACAAATTACGTCGTTTGAATTAATTAGTTGTGAACTAGATGGCGTTCCCGAATTGGCAACATTGACATCATTGCAAAGTTTATCATTGAAAAGCAATAAGATTACCAAAATTGCCAAAACTACTTATTTTCAAGGGATTGAAACACTGACCTTAGTCAATTTAGAAGGTAACACAATTAATGAAATTATCAAGGATGGTTTGAGTTTTAAAACAAAAAATCCATTAACTTTGTACCTTGGTATTTTATTAGTTATTTTTAAAATCAAATTAAGAAAATTGAATAATCTGATAAATTTAATAAATAACTAAATAATAAACTTACTAGTTAATTTTCCTTTAATTTGACTTAAAACTCAATATTGCAAAAATATTAAACCAAAGTTAATTGGTCAGTTTGATATTATTATAATCATATACATTAATTGTTATTTAATATTTATTCATTTATTTAAAAATTTAAAGTTATTATTTAGAAACAAGTTAATTTTATGTTTAAAAATTTTAATTGACTAGGCGGCGCAAATATTAACGAGGCAGCAACAAGTGCATACTTAATAGGACCCTGGGTTAAAAATAGCCCGACTCTAGGTCCAAACGGATTGGCCGAGTATAGTGTGACCGTTAAAGAAGAAAAAATATTCAACTCATTCACAATCCGACCCAAAATATGCACCGATTTGTCGCAATGTTTTGATGTCAATACCCTTAAAATTAACCCGGACACGAACCAGACAACACGCGTTTACACATTTAATTTTGACCCGATTGTTGAGGCAAATTATGTCAGGCTAATGTTTTTCGTAACTACTTTAAACCGGAAAATTTTATAAAAACTCACACAGTTGAGTTTGATATTAAGTTGTTGAATTTTGGTGACCCCACCTATGGACCTACTGTTAAAGCTTTACGGTGTAGTAAAGTGGGCACAGATAGTAGTGCTGCCGACCCCACCAAAGACCTGCCCAATGTGTGTAAATGTTTACCTAGTCATTCTGGTAATCCTGGTAACAATAGATGTGAACTTCAACATTATTGCGCTGATAAGGTAATTTTAATTTAATCACTCGCAATTATTTTTTAATAAAACTAATTGTTATTTTGTTCAAAATTAGACAACCTAGATTGTTTTGAGGACCGCAGCAAGAATAGCTATGCATGTGTTTGTAATAATAAGGATAAAATTATTTGGGATAGGTAATTTTTACAAATTACTATTTAATTAACACAAATAATTTATACATTTTTAATAATTAGTGATACATGTAAAACCATTGGAGATCCAATACTACAAGATTGGAAATTTGACCAAGATGCAAAAGGATATTATCCAAATAAAACTGGAAATTCTTTAACATATACATTTAAAAATGTTATTGTTGAATAAATTGACAAATACATTTGTCAAAAATTCTGCTAATAACTTGTACACATTAAAAGGTAAAGTATTGGCTTATTAATTTAAAAGCACAATAATCAAGTGATCTCAAATTATGCTTTCAAATTGCTAAATTCAAAGAAAATAATTTATGAAGTAATATGAAAGCTAATTTAAATACATTTTTGATTGCTAGTTCAAAAATTATAACTAAAATATACTAATACCTTTTAAATCATTATATTTACAGTAGTTAAAGCCAAAAAATGGGAAAAACATGAAGCATATTTAGTGAGCGATTGGATAAATGCCTAAAACGATATGACAAACTTAGATCACAAAATTACCATTTCAACTAGTCCGGGAATTGACAAAAATATACTTGCTATTAACACTGGACTCGTTATTGACAATAAACCAGGACTACCTGCCCTGGCTGATAACATTGAAATAACAGCCCCTCAAGCTAGTGCATATGATATTGCAATTAAAATTGACGATGCAAATGTCAAATATTTCAAAATATTTTTCAAATTCGCATTAACGCCAACTGATGAGGCTGAAAAAGATTACGAAATTAATATAAATTCCATGTCAGTTTATGATCCATGTTCCGATAAAAATAAATGCTCTGAACATGGTACTTGTTCGCATACCGGGGCTGCCGATTTATTTAGGTGTGACTGTACTGATAAATCTTATATTGGCACAAAGTGCGAGAAAAAGTTGTGTGATGAAAAAGTAAATTTTAATATTTATAATTAATATAAGTTTATTAAATTTATAAAAATTAATTTTTATAGGATCGTGATAAAACTATCCCAATATCCCTACACTGAATCCTAAAACATTTGATGACACATATTGTGTGGCGTCACAAACTGGTACACTTTCATGTAGTTGTCCGGGGTCACAATTTAATGCATAAGTACAAGATAAACAGTATGTTTAACAATTCAAAATTTTTAGCATTATATTTATATTAGGTCGTACGGAAAGGTTGTTTCTGGCTATAATTTAAATTTCTCTGTAATGGCTTAATATTTTCAAAAGCGGTTTGTTTTATTGAATAGCCTAATAATGTGATGATTTTGGGCACAAAAAATAATTTTTTAATTTTAACGCTTTCTACGAAATCTCGGGACCATCTCCGAGACACGTTTTCCGGTCACTTCCGGTGACCACATCCGGTAAGTGTGGTATGTGTCCGATAGAGGAAGAATAGATCTTTCATTNTCAATAAAACAAACCGCTTTTGAAAATATTAAGCCATTCCAGAGAAATTTAAATTATAGCCAGAAACAACCTTTCCGTACGACCTAATATATAAATTTATATTATTAACTAGGTGCGTTGAAAAACGTATTTACAAGGATGCCACTTTGTCATGCAAAGATAATCAAGATAATTGTCTCATATTTAGCCTAGCAGCGCCGCATTGGTGGAATAGTTTACAACTTGATCATAAAAATAACATTTTCCCACTATATTCACCCAGTAAAGTTGAGAATAAAGCAAAAATACACTTCCAAAATGTGCTAGATGGCGATGATGTGTGTTTTACTTTAAATTATTACAAAAATGACAAGACAAACCTATACGTTAAATACGCCGACAAAGTTGTATTTAAATTAATGCGACAAGCTGATGACACACTATGGAATAAGCAACAGATTTGTGTATCTGACCTTGTTAGATCTAGAGAAAAAGCATTTGATATCTCGTTCGAAGTTGATTTCTTGGAGAAAACTGAACAAGATCTACAAGTAGCTATAAATGTCCCAACAAATAGCTATAAGTCATACCCAAGAACAATATTAACAAGTTCGTATTTGTTGCAAGCTAATAATAATTATGAAAAACAATGGCCTATCGTATATGGTGTACGAGAAAACTGGAATTTCCAGAAAGATAAAATTGAGTTTAAAAGTAATCCAGTCTATTTATAACATTATTATATAGTTTAATAACATTGAGTATTTTATGCTAGCTGCAACCAAAGGGAATATACCGCACCAAGGTTGGCTAATAAGTCAATGGATAGAGAAAAGCGATGCAAACAAAATCAGATTTAATCTCAAATCTCAAGATAGAGACGGTTTTGTGTTCAGAGTCGTGGCATTTAATCAGTCATTGAACGCAGTCTATACATCCAAAAACAAATATGGAGCCGTTGGATTGGGCGGGGTAAAAATTATTTGATATAATTAAATTTATCATGTTAATTAACATATAATCTTTTTCATAAAATTAGCACAAAGATTCATTTACTAAGCCAGTGGTGGAGACTATTACAATTAAAAGCAACGATGTTAAATACTTTAAAATTGGATTGGAAGTAACTTATTTGAACATGGGTAAATCATTATTTAGCTTGGACACTATTGACATAAATGACCCATGTGTCCAGGATGATTTGACAATTGTTCAATGCGTAGGAGATCATATTGCTAAAGATGCTAAATGTCAAGCAACAGATAAAGATAAGCCCAAGGTGCATTATGAGTGCAAATGTGAAAGTGATTTTGAATGGAAAGAGGACCAAGTTGATCACAAATGGAAATGTATTGCAAAAACTGAACCTTCAATATTTCGACTATTATTCTAAATTATATAATAAAATTTAAATATTATTAATAGTTTATTAGTTTATTATAGCAGTATATTTATTTATTAAAAAT
>CAJPVJ010001928.1:0-14536 GCA_905397405.1 Oppiella nova
CCCCAAAGTGGATATACCTCCGCCACCCCTACCACTCATACCACCTCCAGATGATGAAGAGACCACCAGATCGTTGCCCAGGTATGTGCTGACTATGCTGTCATATGTTATCAATTACTCTATTATTCTTGTGTTAGAAGTTTTGTATAATTTATTGTTTATTTCAAACTGAATAACATGTGAGTCTCTAATATAAATACTTTTATACTTATTTATATTGATATATAAATTGTATATTTATTAGGAATTAAAAATAGAGTTAATTGATTGCATAAAAGCCTCAAAAATTGTGTATTAAATAGGATTTCAGTTTCAAAGGAATGTTCATTAGTTATTGAAAACACTCGAGACTTGAATAGAGAATAGGCTTTAATTTGAGTGCAAATAAAGTTTTCGATGCATTGTGTGTAAGACTCGGATTATATTGGCTTTCAATTGATTAAAGATTTACTGATTAGACATTAGTTGCTTATATTTGCAAGAAATTAAATTCACACACTTTTATGGGCTTAGACTCGGAGTTCACAATCAATGTATTCAAATGTTGCCGATTTGAATAACAAATGAATTTTAGAGAAAAAAGTTATTTATATTTAAAACATTTACTTAAGAAAAGTAAATATCAATATTAATAAGTGTTATAAAAATTGGATATAAAAAATTAAGTCGCGTTTAGCGAAAGCTATTTAAAAATAAAATCTCGCAATAAAAACAAATTTTTATGACTTTTAAAGCATATAAACAAATAAAAAGCTCACAAACAAGACATGGTTTGGATCCTAAACTTACTCAAAGAAAATCATCTCATTTATAAGTGAAGTATTTTTTTAACAGGAATTTAAGTCTTTGCGTAAAAAATAAATAAAAAATATGAGACATACTATCATAAAACGCTCTCATTTATGATGAGACTCACGAGAAAACTGTTAATTTATTATTCCTTGTAAACTGGTGTAGATTTCACATTATTTTGAGACTATTTTCTTGTAATGAATATTTTTTCTTACATTTAATGCATATTTGTTACGATAAAAGAAATTTATAATGAATGAGAAAAATATATAGAAATAATGATATTTATCGGCAAATTCACAGCTCGACGGAAATAAGCGAATCGGAGGCGCGACAGGCGCTCATTAAACATATAGCCAACCGATGCTGTTATGGGAAAGGAGTCGCCAAAGACATGTCAATCATCAAAATAGAGCATATGTGCGCTTTTCATGTAAGAATCGCTCTCTCTCTCTCTCTCTCTCTCTCTCTCTCTCTCTCTCTCTCCATTCTCTTTCATTCAGTGACTCCGAAAAAAGTTAATTATATTTTTACGAAAACGTATATAACATAAGTGCAAACATAACACAAACACTAATGCATAACATTCTGTTCGAGAATTTACTAATTGAATGCCTAAGACATCAAAAAGCTATAAACTTTTTCGCGATATTATTATAAATAAACGCTTTCGCGAGTCCTATCGTATATACAGATCCATAATTACATCCAAAGCATATGAAAAACCTGAAAGATTTTTGTATAAACAATTGAAGTCTTTGTTTTTAAAGCATAAGATAAGACAGTTATGGCATATAAAGCACATACTCTTTCGATTAAATAAATAAATACACATCTAATTCATGTGTTAAATTAGGTAAACTTACTAACGCATTTACTTAACTGTCATTTAGAGTTACTTATTGTGTATACTATCTGTTTGTGTCGTAATCCAATAGTTTATTTGGCGATAACGGTAGTTTATATCTAAGTAAAAGCATTAGATTTAGTAATCTGTGAAAACATCCCAAAAGCATATCTATTATTCTTATCATACAATTAACGAATTGGCGGACAAATTGTTTTCTTATGTGTGAAACAATGTCTACGAAAAGCCGTGTAAACATCCCATCCCTATCTGTCTCATTACACGTGCCTTTGGCACCGATTTGATAATCTTATGCCAAATCTCAAGATCTTATTTCTTTGTAAAATTGATTCAAATTAAACAGAAAAATGTCAAAAAACTACATGACTTTGTCTTATTGTTTTGCTTGTTTGCTGAAGTCTTTTAACATTAATTTTACGAAAACCTAAATAAACAGCATTTGTTCTTAAAGTAAAGTTTTATGTCATGTGTAACCTCTGCAAGTCGCTTTCCTCTGTTTACACAACCCGAAAACTCGGGATAAATCCCCCAGCTATGGACAGTCACACGAGTATAGACGCCACCAATCTATGGTATATTGAAGCCAAGCCGACCGCCAACTTCCAGAATCAGGTCTCCCAGATGGAGGTACCCAATACGGCAACCCTTCGCATGTGTCACTTGTGTGGCGGCGTCGGAAGGAAACGATGCCTAACCTGCACTGGAAATGGATATGTAATTGAAGTCATAGAATATTCTTTAATATTCTATTACAGACTAAGAGAGAGAATATTGTTTGCAAACTGTGTTAGGAATCGTGTTTCTCGTGTCACGGCGATGGACACAAGCCGTCATTCAGTAGCGGCAATGGGGAACGGGAGCGATGCTGGAAGTGTATGGGCAGTGGCCGACTCCGGTGCTGGAAGTGCAACGGCGAGGGTCGCACTCAGTGCCACACGTGTACGGGAACGGGTCAATTGAAATGCTTTATGCGACTCCTAATTACCTGGTAATCAATGTTCAATGCTATTCACATCACATTCGCATAAAAGCCAATATTCTGTGTTATATAAGCTTTTAGAGGCAATGAATTTCATTTCCCCAAAACATACTGTATATGAATTCAACGCAAATGTTAGACTTTTATGCCAATCATTAGGTTTAATGATTTCAGTGCAACCATTATATCGACATTCGGGGGACATTTGGCACTAAAGTAGAATCGCTATGAAATTGAAGTAACTGTGCATTTGCTCCTAATATCTCATATTACTATTACTATATTGACATACCAGTGCTAAACTCATATTATAGTCAGTTAATGAACGCAAAACACCGCTCATTATACGACTCATAGAGGGCTACAAAATTGAATAAATTGCAAACTTTCACTTCATTAGCATTTTTGATGACTTCAATAGTGAATTAACGACTAATTTATTTCTTTTGAAATCAAATATTTCATAAATGAATACATATTTAATAATTTAAAGCCTTTTTAGAAATTCAATATATAATATATTATGGCAAATGACTGAACATTTAGAGTATATTGACTACAGTATAGTATGTGTTTAACTCGTAAAGTACTCGTGATTTTAATTAATTGAATGTATAGTATGAGTAAAACATTGAGAATACATGCCATTCCTATCACGTTCCCAGAGTGTAATAATTTGACAAAAAAGAAGTTAAAAATATATATTAAAAAACTACTAATCGTTTTGTGAATATTATATGAAATGTACAGATCATGTAATCTCGTGCCTGTAATATTAGGTCAAACCATTTGGACGACTTTGTGTTGGATAAGGCCTCCACATCAGTACCCGACCATCAAATTAAATCAGTTACGGGGGAAGTGGTGTTTGAAGAGGAACAGCACCGGGTATGCCATACATGTGTTACTCAATACACAATCTCAGTGTTTACTTTAGGAAGTAAAATGCAAACTTTTTCTATAAATAAGTGCACATCTAAATGATTAATTAACGTCTGAAATATGAATACAAATATTAAAAATATCTTTCGAGTCGTGAGTCAATTGTATAACTTCAATAGTGAATTAACGACTAATTTATTTCTTTTGAAATCAAATATTTCATAAATGAATACATATTTAATAATTTAAAGCCTTTTTAGAAATTCAATATATAATATATTATGGCAAATGACTGAGCATTTAGAGTATATTGACTACAGTATAGTATGTGTTTAACTCGTAAAGTACTCGTGATTTTAATTAATTGAATGTATAGTAAGAGTAAAACATTGAGAATACATGCCATTCCTAAATACATGCCATTCCTATCACGTTCCCAGAGTGTAATCATTTGACAAAAAAGAAGTTAAAAATATATATTAAAAAACTACTAATCGTTTTGTGAATATTATATGAAATGTACAGATCATGTAATCTCGTGCCTGTAATATTAGGTCAAACCATTTCGACGACTTTGTGTTGGATAAGGCCTCCACAGCAGTACCCGACCATCAAATTAAATCAGTTACGGGGGAAGTGGTGTTTGAAGAGGAACAGCACCGGGTATGCCATACATGTGTTACTCAATACACAATCTCAGTGTTTACTTTAGGAAGTAAAATGCAAACTTTTTCTATAAATAAGTGCACATCTAAATGATTAATTAACGTCTGAAATATGAATACAAATATTAAAAATATCTTTCGAGTCGTGAGTCAATTGTATGCAAAACAGATTGGATGAGAGGATATTGTTTGTCATCTAATTTATGGATCAATTGTATGCTTATATGTATTGTCTATTATACAGTTGTGGCCAATAAATCATTTTCCAGACAATACCATAAATCTGGCGTCTGAACAACTCGTCAAATTGCATGAGGATACTTATTTATCCAGTGAAAAATTATTGCTTCAGGTATGCTATCACTTCCTTTTACTCCTTTTACTCAACATCCATACCATCCATACATCCATTCCCTCTTTACTACTCTCTGTGTTTCAAGAATTGCTTGTTTTCGTTCATCCTCTCTCTCTCTCTCCCTCCCTCTCTCTCTCTCTCTCTCCACCACAATGGCTATCGATTATGTATATCATTAAACGACTATTTGAGTAATTGATCAGAAAAAGATTTCCCCATATCTGCCTTTCCTATTCATTGTCTCAATCTCTCCACTCTATTGTATTTCTCTATCAATTGTTATAATATGATGTGTTTTATGTGTTTCTCTGTCATGTATTTCCACTGAGAAGAGACATCGGGTTCGTCTCATTCCAATGGCTTCAATCCATTACCTATGGAAAGGTGCGGCCGCACAGTATCTGGTGTACGGCCACGAGATGCGAGTACACGCACCTCACTATCCACAGACATGTTGTTGCGGTTGTCTCATCCTATAGACCACTAATTGGGCCAATACTACACAATCACATCAATTATAATGCCTATCCTTTATTCTTAACTATTGTTTGCATTTATTTCTGAACCAATTTTTGTTGTTTCGTTTCGTTTTCTACACATAAATGTTTATAAATTATATTTAATTATTATCATTACCACTGTTATTGTAGTTATTTACGTTGAATGCTATGGTTTTTTATTATAAATTATATACCAGTCCGTTTGTATTTTCTATCGCATAATATTCTGTATATTCTTTGTTGTAAACATTAATGTGATTCTTATTATTCTTATGATTATTGTTATATTTTTGGTATAATTAATGTTATAATTAATGTGAAATACTTTCCTGCTTTTGATTATAATAAAGTCGAGCACAAGAACAACGATATATGAGTGACTGGTATTGTATTATATTTAAAGATTATTTCTATATATTATTCACTAAAACTCGGGGAACAGTAAAGTTATTAATAAAGTTGTGCCAAACATACTGTTCCTCTCCTTCTTAACGCAAACTAATACATCAAAAAGCAAAACCTTTAACTGAAATGAGTTGTTATTAATAGAATTCTATATCAATATTGTTAATGAATTACTCGATTCTGTGTTGCTTTTTGACTCCAACCGAAAGCCATTTGTTTGAATGAATCGCTGCAAACATGAATACAATTTTGTTTGAATAGAAAAGACAATACGTTCATTGATTTGACCGAAAATTTTAATTAACAAAACTTTGATGTAATTGAATGAATGAAACATTTAGGGATAAAGACTTTGTGCCATTTATTTAGTTAACGATTTTTGTTGACATTTGAATGTAGAATAAGTTTTGAAAAACAACTCCGAAATGCAGTTAAAAGCAAACCAACGATTGTCTTAACCAAAGGTTTCAATAATTAAGACCAAAAGGACTTTGAATGAACTGTTTTGCTGATTAGAAACACTGATTAAAAACCATAAACTAAATAAATTATACTTATTTTACTTAATATATGAGACAAAACTTCAAATTGCTTAACGATTTTATTATAAATTAATAATTAGACATTTATATTAAATGGTATTATGTTTCTAAATTCTACTCATAATTACATGAAAATATATGTTGAATTAATATCATATTAAATAACGTATTAAATAAATGAAAAACATTTAGATATTGTTTTAGTTGTTTTTTGCAATTATTTGATTAATATAATGCACTTGAAATCCATGGGTGGCTTTAAAGCATTTATTATAATTTTCTCATATATTATCGCATTTTAATTTCATTGCATTTAATGTAATGAAATTTTTGTGCATATACTCTAAACACGTATTAATTTAAAACATTAATATACAGTAAAAGCATAAATACATAGAAACTGAGACATGTTTTACACTATTATTCAAATAAACAAAATATTCTACAATATATACAGAATATTGTACAGAATACAGAATATATACGGAATTTTGTATTCATCTAACATAAGATATACAGCGTTTTGTTGACATCAATAGATATATTATTTGAAAATAAAATTAAATATCAGAGTAAAATAGAGAGGATTTATGGTAACAAAAACATTTGATATATAAATATAGTTTTGTCGGACAAAAGAGATAAATTTCAAACGACTCGACTCTATCCGGAAAGAGACCGGCATTTGTACTGTCGTTGTATTTAACTTATTTCACTCAATGTATGGCAAAGCAATAGTTGTCTGTATGTATTGTATGAATGAAAATCAATATCACTATTTCGCTCAATACAAGTGCTATAAATATGATGCGATAAAGTACTGGAGAGAGAGAGAGAGAGAGAGGGAGAGAGAGAGAGAGAGAGAGAGAGAGAGAGAGAGATGGAAATACATGAGAGAGAAACACATAAAACATATCATATTATAACAATTGATAGAGAAATACAATAGAGTGGAGAGAGAGAGAGAGGCTACAAAAAGGCTTTGAGGGTTTGGATCTAATTTCAAAGTTATTAAAAATAATGAACTCCAAGTGGGAGAGAACACTAGGAATTATTAATAAGTAAAACTCAATTAACAGCAAATTGAAAAACAGCACATTTCCATTCATTTATGTTATTCTTGTCTTGCACATCAACTCCACTAATGGCCAGAAATTTGATATTTAATTTTTTTCTTCAATCTTTATCTACAAAAACATGTATTCAGAATTTGAGATCTAAATAATTGGCAATTTTTATCAATTATTATCATTATACAGTAACTCAAGTAAAAGTGAAGTTTATAATATACAGTATTTAATTAATGTGAAAATAGTATAAATTCAATAGTTCAAATTTGATACTTTAAATGGGTTTTTATGAATTAATAAGTTAGTCAGTATAGTTTTGTATATGTTTGAAAATTGCAGTAATATTAAACAGCAATTGCCAGGCAATAGGTCTCAACCCATATGATGAGGGCCTATATTTATACTTTTCTACAATCTCATCGCACATTAAATGTATACTAACTTATCATAAAATTAGAGCATATAATAAGAGTTGCACTCAAATTGTACGCTAAACACAATGTTTGTTTATCCCTAACATTAAGCCCTGTCTTAGACCAGAATTCATGCCATCATTAATACGAGAGAATCATATTCTTATAGTTTATATATATTTGTAATTACGATAAAATTTAATTACATTCTGTATATTGCAGTGTTGTATACAACAGACTCTTTCTCTATGTTGTTGTAAATAATTCATTACAACAAAAGTCACTTTAATTCTTGAGCAGTAATGTCTAATCACATCAAATATAATGAAAACAATTTTGTTTAGAGATATTGTGTTCGTGTGTCTCTGTATGTCTGAGCTCCGGGTCTAAATCTATAGGTGTTGTAAATATTGATACAAAAATAAATAATTATTTACTCAATATATTGCAGTTGTGCTGCACTTTGCATAAGTTTGGACCAAACCGAGAGACCCTTCACTGAGATTTCTCAATAATTTTAGGTTTGTATTATACTGTATATACCATACCATCTCATAGACAGATAAATATTGAATGAAATATATAGAAAATAAATAAATAACAGAACTTGTCGTGCAAAACACAATCAAAGCATTCAGTATCCCAGTGGTGAACAACATATAAAACCAAATGACACGCAATGTGTTCATTGAATTGGATGAATATTTCGCGTTTTCACATATTTCGAGAATACATTTCATTAATTAGCGTTTTGTACATTTTATTTAATCCATTTCTACTGACCCATCACTTCAATTGTAGTATGAACTGTATGTTTTCCACAGAATATTCTAACACTTTAAATGTATAATCATTTATTTATAGACACATAATCTGTCAATTCATACCATTTCTATACAACTATTGGATTTCAATCATTCGTGTTTTTGTACAATGATTTCTATTGCATTAACAAAATTTCTATATATCCTAAACAACGGGAAACTTTTTTTTATACTTTAAATGGAATTTAAGATTTCGTTTTTTGGATTATTTTTACAAATTTATCACAATTTAGTAAAAGAGAGAAGTTTTAGCAAAACATTGCAAACCATTGATATTAATAAAGATTGGCTGAGAAGAGGACATCTGCAACAACATCCAGATATATAACTCGTGTTGTGTTCGGGGGTTTTGGGGGTTAATGTAAACTCTAAAAACACAAATAATACATTTATTGAACATTTCATTGTATGTATGTTTCGGTCTTTAGACTATTCTCAACCCATTTTCGTACATAAAATTTCAATTCTTATGAATACATTTTAGCAAAAAGTTCTTTATTTGCTCTTTTAATGAATTCCTTTGAAACTATTTTATTAAATATAAACAAATGGATGTAAACATACAAATGATATTATTTGCTAGATACTTTGAAGTTAGATATTCTGTAGGTTCTGCTATGTTTTCCATAAAATATATTATGCTATTGCTTTAACTAATAAATTCTGTTTTATAATCTCTCTCCCTCTCTCCTCTCCTCTCCTCTCTCTCTCTCTCTCTCTCTCTCTCTCTCCACTCACTCTCTCATTCATTAATATTGAAAGCAATAATCATTTGAACAAATGGTCGGATAAAGAGACTTCCCATTTCAACAAACTATACTCTGTTATGTTTCAGGATATTTATTATCTGACTTAAGAAATACTGATTATTAATCTTAGCTCTATAACAACATCTCTTGTAAACGAAAGTATATTAAACGACTTATTTTTGTTAATGTTTCTCAGAGCAAACATTTGGCAAACATTTGGCAAACATTTGGCAAACATTTGGCGAACAATTGATTTATCGATAGATTGGGTGTTGAATATCGACCTCTATTTTGTCGATATCAACAAATTCTTGTGTGCCTTTCCTATGGCACATGTGTCCGCACAACCAATCAATTTAATGGACAACAAAAGGGAGCAAATTTGTCACAAAATCTACAAATTGTTTGCCAAACCATTGGTAAGAGTAGAGCCAAAAGTAAAGAAAGTTTTTATAAGTAATTGAATAAAACAATGTATTGATTGACTTTTGGCAACATTTTTAGGACGAATATTTGAGGTACAGTTCCCCACATAAACTCTATTCAAACAAAAGTGTGGACACAATGTGTGGGAAGAGCTCTTCGGGTAAATAAGATTTGTACGAAACAAGTGGTGATCAAGTTTGAGATTTCTATCAATAAATCATTAAATTTAAATAAAAAACTTATTAATTATTTGTTTAACAGTGAACACAGATGTGACACTGGGATCAAGTGTAGACTGTTATACCATTAAAAATTAAATATTAAACCTAATATTAGGATATTACGGGCTTAATTAGGATGTACCGGCTAATTGTGGGTCAGTGTATAGACAGGAATAGGACCAGAATAATAGCATTGAATTCTGTATTCAATGATAGCATAGAGTTTGTGTCAATAGATGTCACTATGAAGTGAACGTACGTTCAGTCAAACAGTGTGTTTGTAAACAATCGACTCATTTGTCGGCAATTTGTGTGTCTTATCAGCGATTGTCTCACAATTAGACACCGATTGAGGCATTCATTTGAATCGATAGAGTGTTAGAGTGGGTGTGAGTGAGTGATGCCAAACGGGGGCGCATCGGGTGGTGGGGCCAACCCTTCCGGTGCCCACAAAGGGAAGGGAGAGTGCGATGCCATCAAAGACGAGAAGTTGGGACTCATGAGGGAAGTGGGCACTCAAGCCGTGTGGTCATTGTCGTCGTGTAAGCCAGGTATGAGACAATCACCACAAGATACTCATTGTCGTCGTGCTTGCTCAAGTTGTATACTTGTCCATTATTCCTAATTAATTAATTTCACCTAGCTACCAATTTATATTAATATGAACCAGGTTGTAGCATACTCATTGTCCATGTGCTTGTGTTGTATACTTGTTGTCCATTATCCTAATTAATTTCACCTAGCTACCAATTGATATGAGCCAGGTTGTTTTTGAAACTGCAGCCTATGTTTAGTATAATTGTCATAAACTCATAATATGACTGTTTATGATAGACTCATATAATGAATGTTGTATTCAATGCTTAGTTATATCCAAATGAATTGAAAGCCAGTATTGAAGTGATAAACCATTTGTGTATTCAATGAATAATATGTTAATTAAATGAGTGACACATTATATGATAGTATAGTTTGCGGTATAAAAATACTCGTGATTTGTGGCAAACATTTAACGATTGGATCATAAATATAGTCATAATTTTGTGTTTGATGTCATAAAAAGTCTTATAATTTATGGACTCATTATATGTCACATAAAAAGGGCAATGATTTTACAGTTGGCGTGCATTTGATAAGTGATTGCATTTTGTGGTCATAGGCTTCGGTGTGGATCAGCTCCGGGATAACTGTCTGGAGACGTACTGGCAGTCGGACGGCCCTCAGCCACATCTGGTGAACATCCAGTTCCGCCGTAAGACCACAATACAAGACGTGTGTATTTACGCCGACTATAAGCTGGACGAGTCATATACCCCTAACCGCATATCCGTGAGGGCCGGCAACCACTTCCACGACCTCCAGGAGGTGGAGCTCATGGACTTGAGTGAACCCAACGGATGGGTTGTCATACCGTTGAAGGACTCGAATGAGGCGCCCATCCGAGCCTTCCTCATACAGATCGCTGTCCTCTCTAACCATCAGAACGGAAGGGACACTCATATCAGACAAATCAAAGTCCACTCTCCCGTCCAGAACTCCATTGTCTCTATACTCGACTTTCCCATCAATTTCACGACTGTCCAGCTCTCACAGCACTCGACCATTAGATAATGTCTATCCATGTATTCATTACAATCACTCTATTTATGATTTCATGTAAAACAAGATTTTATTAAAATGATAACCATTTGTATGACTGAGTGAACTGTTGTGTCCATTCATTGCATAGAGTGTCCGATCAGTCCATTACAGTGACTGTAATCTGAAATGATTTTATTTTTTATGTTTGGATCCCTTATTTCATATCGTGTTATAGATTATGATTAATAGCGTTATACCAGTGATAGGGTCGGCGCTATAATACTGGGCATTCAGTATTTGGGGGTTTAGTGTGAATGCAATGCATGAACTCATAGCTCAGCCGATAATCCTTTTGGCAGCGAAAGAGCCTAAAGTGTAGGTTTGAGGCGATGACCAAAACATTGAGTTCTTATATATGAGTTGCGATCGAAATAAAAGTTTTTGATCTCAAAGTTATAGACTGAGTTAACACCGGCTATGGCAGAGATGATAGCATGGAGTGCCAGCACAGGGTTAGCAGATAACGACACATATATGATGTCATTTTTGTAATGCTTTTGATGATTGTTTAAATCCCTGGATATATACTAACACACAGTGATCGATGACTGCACTGGGATTTTGGTTACTGTCAGCCATAGACTATCCATTCCTACTGCGGGAGAGTACAGTAACTGGACAACACGACATCTCTCTCTCTCTCTCTCTCTCTCTCATTCTGTGAGTGTAATAGTATATACAGTACTGTACACTATATCCCTCTCCGCCCTGTTATATAATGTTTAGAGTTTTGCATTCATATCACTGTATTCTAAGTTATATATTCTACACAATAATACGGCATTTCTATTACAATATATGAGATGTCTGTCCGTGTAATGCATACACAATGCCATTAGTGCCTAACCTTTATATCCAACACCACGTCTGGAAAGTAAATAATATCTGATATATAAATAAAATGAGAGAAAAGAAGAGATAAAAAACTAAGAAATGGAAAAAGAGAGCAAATCTCGTACTTTTAAATCAAACAAACACTCAATCCTTATTAGGGCTCAACATATTTTGACCGGAAAATGAATGAATTCCGGGATTTATTGCATCAGAAAATTTCACTTTTATTATTCAACTCATAATACTTGCGATACTTTTCTCTTTATATCATATACTTTATTAGGAAATCTATTTTCTCCTGCATTCCTATGTATTGTTACATAATTTATATTTAATATTATTATTATTGAGTCATTTTGTGTGTCGTTTATCCGTAAAGCTCTTGTGTTACATAATATATGCTTTAGTTGTTTGGGTATTGAGAGGACAATAAAATTAAATTTTTTGAGAGAATATAACCTAAAGTCCGTAATAGAGTGCAGATTATTGAGTGGACGACTATTTGTATCAAATTGGAGAGAGAGAGAGAGAGAGAGAGAGGATTGTATTTCCATTTGAATGAAAGGTCTCTCAGAAGAATGTGATTCCCTTTTATGGCAATCTATTAGTGAAGACTTGCGCCACAACTGTATTCTTTGGGCAAAACTTTTCTATTTTGAGTCATGAATTGTATGGACTTATAATAAGTCGTGTCTTTTATGTCCACGAATTGGTCTCTTCTGTTCACTTCTCTCAACCAATCCTTATATTTCTTTATTTAATGCAATTCTCTGTTATATATATATTTGATTAGAAAATAGAGAGAATGTATTTGCAAACGAAATACTGAATCACTTTTATATACACTATATTATCGCCGAACCCAATGAAAGAAAATTCAAAGATTTAGTTTTGCTTTCGCTTTAATCAACTCTCAAATAAGGAATATATCTTTTGGTTGTAATTTGCAAATTAAAGCTGAATTTTAAGCCTTTATTGCAATTATTATTCATTAAATTCATGCAAATATACATTTTTCTAAGAATCAATCAAAACATATTTAGATAAATATGATACTTTTCTAAGAAGTCCCACATAAGTCCCTTATTTTTATTTTTGCAAACAATAGGATTGACAATGTTTTCATATTACTACTGTATATTTCACATTCATGATTGAAGTACACATTGAATTCTAAGATGTATTCATGTATTGGTTATTTAAAAATCTCATTTCAGTGTTAAATGCATTGAAGCGTTAAGTTTTTAATTAATAGAGTCTATTATTCGCTGAAAATATATTAAGTTATATAAAAGTCAAATGTATTATCAAATTGAGAGTCAGTGAGAACCAATCCTTATATTTCTTTATTTAATGCAATTCTCTGTTATATATATATTTGATTAGAAAATAGAGAGAATGTATTTGCAAACGAAATACTGAATCACTTTTATATACACTATATTATCGCCGAACCTAATGAAAGAAAATTCAAAGATTTAGTTTTGCTTTCGCTTTAATCAACTCTCAAATAAGGAATATATCTTTTGGTTGTAATTTGCAAATTAAAGCTCAATTTCAAGCCTTTATTGCAATTATTATTCATTAAATTCATGCAAATAAACATTTTTCTAAGAATCAATCAAAACATATTTAGATAAATATGATACTTTTTTGCAAACAATAGGATTGACAATGTTTTCATATTACTACTGTATATTTCACATTCATGATTGAAGTACACATTGAATTCTAAGATGTATTCATGTATTGGTTATTCAAAAATCTCATTTCAGTGTTAAATGCATTGAAGCGTTAAGTTTTTAATTAATAGAGTCTATTATTCGCTGAAAATATATTAAGTTATATAAAAGTCAAATGTATTATCAAATTGAGAGTCAGTGAGAGGATGAGTGGATTTTCTTTTCAAATATAATACAATGGAAGACATGAAGACATATAAGTAATCAAAGAATGTCTTCGGATCCATAGCTTAAGTGCTGTATTCATGCCATTAATTGAAAAGACAATATAAAACGACAAAACCTTTGTTTCTGAAAATTGAATTGTGAATAATATTTGTTCGCTTGAGTTGGCACTGGATTTTGAAAGTGAGGATTGAGTGAAACTTATTGATCAAAACGATATACACATTGGATATACACAAGGATTGTTGTCTTAGCTCTCAAACACACCATACATACAGACATACAGACAGTGGTGTTGACGATATAACTGCAATAACTGGCGAGTAATCTATCCCTACACACACTCACTCTTTAACACATAGTCTATCGCTTGACAAAAATTTTTTCCTTACATAATATTTTATGTAAACTTAATTAACAAGACAATTAATTATATATTTGCTTATCTTGTCATCAAAGTCTA